>VUYV01000042.1:550718-604830 GCA_008711295.1 Anarhynchus alexandrinus
TGTGGTGAAAAAAAAAAAAAAAAAAGCTGCACGAAGAAAGACCTCTTTTCCAACAAATGCTGAATTTAGACAGAAAGACAAACATCCTTATCCCAAAGGCAGGCACAAATAGCAAATTTCAAAAGTTTAAAGTACAGAAGCTCAAAATCTTCTCTTTGCCCTTCTTGCTTAACATATTTGATCTTACAGTTTTTAGATAGCGAGAGAAAGCAAGAATAATTTTAAAAATTGCTGCTATTAACCCCAGAGAACTCAACACTTTTTCTGCCATAGAAGGAGGTATATCCTCTTGTGAATTAAAAACGTTAAGAAAAGCAGGTTGAGGTTCACAATGATATACAGAAGAGAAAACGCTACCCAGCAGGTCATTATATGAATAGCATAGTCCAGAAATACCTGGGGCATACTTTTCTAAAAAAGCAAATACATATTTTCAGTCCACAATCACAAGCAATATAAAAGACAGACACTGGAATGTGTGCCAAGTACTACGCAAAACCCTACAAATTCTGCAACTTATCACATTAAAAACAACATATGCTTTATACAGTAACAAGAAACTGACTTTACCTTACATTCGTAATATTTATTACACTTTTGTCCAATAATCCATCTGTGATCCTCCTAATGCTCTGACTACTAAAGTATTCTATCACATAATGCTTTACAAATTTGTCTGTTAAAATTAATTTATAACTCAGGAAGAGTTCTCAAACTCTCATTTAGGAAAATAAATTCTTTGAAACAAAAATGAAGGGGGAGAAGTTGTTAAGTTTTCTAGCTAGAATATACTGAATTAAAAAAAATCAGAAAAAATGCTGTAACAAAAGTAAATAAAACATTTATTTCAACTAATTATGTTTCATATATATGTATTATATGTGTATGCATATATATATAGAAAATATATCTGCACACAATTAAGCTGGTAAGAGATTAGTTAAAAAGCTGAGCTCAATTATACTGTAAAAACAGAATCCACATAATAACTTCTGATTAAAAGACTAACTGTAAATTTACCCCTGCACTTTCTTCCTTATGTTACCCAGTTGTGTTTCCATGGTTACTCAATTTTAGAAATCACTGAGTCTTACTGGAACATGAATAATAAACATATTTCTTTATCAATACATTTTATGCAAAGATCAACCAAGCTAGATTTTTGAGCAGTATAAAGTAATTTTCCCTTCTTTTATTTTTTAATTATTATTTAAATACTACATTAGGCATACATATAAGCAAAACAAACAAGTGGAATAGAATGCCAAAGAAATATTATAATAAAAATTGAGTTTGAACTTTAATTCTAATTCCAATTTGAGTAATAACTTTCTAAATTTCACTTTAATGCATGTCTATATTTATTAAAATAAAGATGTTTTTGTTGGTATCCAACACTGACATTAGAAAGGGAAAGGAGAGGGAGAGAGAAGCGTTTTATGTTTGATAGACACATGGCTTTGCAGTTTACAGAAAATAATCCAAGCAACTAGTCTTGATTGAAACTTCGTTCTAGAGGCAAGTTATTTTCATTCCGTTGCTAAACAGATCACAATAGAAGTAGATTTGTTCAACTTCTTAGCTGAAATCTCTATGTTGTAGGATGCAGACAGATACCAAACGACCTGTAAATTTGGGTTGTCGTGATACAGATGAATGGAGAATCCTTTTCTTCTGAGCCATCGTTTTCAAAGCGTTACTCATTTAAAAAATTCCTTCTATGCTGAAGGTTAGTAAGGATAAAGAAAGAGGGAGAGACTACAGAATCACTGCTTTACGTAGCTAAAAGACCGGGGTTAATTGCTTCCTCCTTTTCTTCCCAATAGTATCACCTATGTGGGTGCATTTATTTATACATTATTTTGCAGGCACAAAAAATACCTTTTAAGTGTAGTCTTTCAATAGAAGTCATCTACATTTTCCTTTTAAAGAGACAGGCTTATTCACAACTCCAGTGATTGCAATCAATGCATTATTGCCTCACCATGGTTACCAAAATAGATAAATAAGAAGAAAATAATTGATAACTGACTAAAGAAAAATAAATTAAGAAAAACGTATTTTTTTTTCAGTATTATGCCAGCAACTGAAATACTGGACAAAATAGGCCAAATGGCATACCATTTTTAAAAAATAATATACATACAGTTTACTGAATCTTCTAATTTACACTCTCTCTCAAAGGTACCCTATTACCATATGTTTCATATCTACCACGGTAATATTTAAGTACTAAAATAATATAACTTCAGTTCAGATATAGTTATAAAAAAGTGGTGGTTAAATCATAGAATTGTCGAATCATAGAATGGTTTAGGTTGGAAGAGACCTTTGAAGATCATTTAGTCAAACCTCACTGCCATGGGCAGGAACATTTTCCACTAGATCAGGTTGCCCAAAGCCCCATCCAACCTGGTTTGGAACTCTTCCAGAGATGGGGCATCCACAACTTCTCTGGGCAACCTGTTCCAGTGTCTCACCACTCTCATCACAAAGAATTTCTTCCTTATGTCCAATCTAAACCTACCCTCTTTCAGTTTAAAACTATTGCCCCTTGACCTGTAACTACAGGCCCTGGTAAAAAGTCTATCTCCACCTTTCTTATAAGCCCCTCTTAGGTACTGAAAGGACACAATAAGGTCTTCCTAGAACCTTCTTTTCTCCAGGCTCAACAACCCCAACTCCCTCAGCCTGTCTTCATAGGAGAGGTGCTCCAGCCCTCTGATCATCTTTGTGGCCCTCCTCTGGACCTACTCCAACAGATTCATGTCTTCCCTTTGCCAAGGACTCCAGAGCTGGATGCAGCACTCCAGGTGGGGTCTCACCAGAGCAGAGTAGAGGTGTAGAATCACCCACCTTGATCTGCTGGCCACGCTTCTTTTGATGCAGCCCAGTGTACGACTGGCTTTCTGGGCTGCAAACACACATTGCTGACTCATTTCCAATTTTGCATCCATCAGTATCTCCAAGTCCTTCTCCATGGGGCTGCTCTCCCATTCATTCCCTCAGTTCATTCATCCCCCAGTCTGTACAGATACTGGGGATTGCCCCCACCTACGTACAGGACCTTGCACTTGGCCTTGTTGAACTTCATGAGATTCGCATGGGCCCACTCTTCGAGACTGTCAAGGTCCCTCTGGACAGCATCCTTTCCCTCAAGCAGATCAACTGCATCACTCAGCTTGATGTCATCTGCAAACTTGCTGCGGGTACCCTCCATCCCATTGTCTATGTCATTGATAAAGATATTAAATAGTATCGGTCCCAGTACAGACTACCCAGGGACACTACTCATTACTGGTTTCCACTTGGACACTGAGCAATTCACTATAACTCTTTGTACGTGGTCATTCAGCCAGTTCCTTATCAATCTAACAGGCTAACCGTCAAACCCAAGTCTCTCCAATTTAGCAACAAGAATGTTGAGGGGGGCCGTATCAAAGGTCTTACAGAAGTCCATGTAGATGACATTCATGTCTCTTCCCTTGTCCACCGATGAAGTCACCACATTGTAGAAGACCATTAGATTAGTCAGGCATGATTTGCCCTTGTCGAAGCCACGTTGGCTGTCTTGGATCACCTCCCTGCCTTCCACAGGTTTCAACAGGTCTTCCAGGAGGATCTGCTCCATGATCTTACCAGGCACAAAGAGTAAGGCTGACCAATCAGTAGTTCCCAGAGTCCTGCTTTTTACCCTTTTTAAAAATGGGCGTGATGTTTCCCTTTTTCCAGTTACTGAGGACTTTGCCTGACTGCTACAACTTTTGAAATGTGACAGAGTGGCTTGGCAACTACATCAGCCAGTTCCCTCAGGACCCTGGGATGCATCTCGTTGGGTCCTATGGGCTTATGTATGTTCAAGTTGGTTTCAAAACCAACCAGTTTTTCAAAGTGGTCTTAAAATTGATCTTCTTCTACAGTGGGAGGGACTTCAGTCCCCTAGTCCCTGCCCTGAGGTTCAGGGCCTTGAGAGATGTGGAAAAAGAGATAGCCAGTGGTAACTGGCGCAAAGAAAAAAAATAAAAGTAATACAAATGCTCCTCAATTTCATCTACTGTCTACAAAATAACAGTACATATTACTCTGTTAAGAAAATCAGAAATGGTATCTTTTCAGCTACATAAGACTTAGATACCAAATTCTGAATAAAATTACCAAGAACGTACACAAAATCTCAGCCCCAAGAATCCCAAATAGCCCAACAAATACAGATCCAGTCTGCTAACTCAATTCCAGATAAACTTTTATGACTTCCATATCACCAGATTCAATTTCCAGTGCTTACTCACTCTCATTGTAGTCCCCAAAACTTTTAATATATTTGCATAAAAATGTAACATACTCATACAGGCTCAAAATAACACGGAATGAAATGTGTTAGGATTTTATCAACTGAATCTGCCTCAAGGGTCAAGCTTATGTCCTTCTATGTAAGACAAACATCAATTCTTAGAGAAAGCAGAAATAGCTGACTGGATCAGAAGTCAATTGATACTTCAAGGACTGAGGAGGTTTTTTCGTTTGGTTGGTTTGGGTTTTTTTCTGGTATTTTTTCCCCTCTCCTGCCAACACTTGGTTTGCTTTTCAATAAGAAAGCAACTTAAAATTTTATTTCATTAGTTCTCTTCAGAGATGTCAGGGCTGGAAACTGTTTATGAATCAGGATGCTCAGTCTTCAGCAGAGGGTTACTTCAGTGTGACAAGCAAGAGAGATAGCAGCTTCTGAGGCAGCACTACACTTTAGAGGGACGTATCTCCAAGACCTTTCAGAATAACTTCTTTCAGCACTATCAGCTGACAAATTGTAGAATGAAATTAAGACTCTACTGTATTCTATGTAGGTTCACATGTAGCTTGAGTCTCCTACCACTGTGGTGGCTGAACCACAGTGCCACCGTCACCTCCAGCGGCACAGGAAGTAACATCCATCACAAGCAATGCACTGTCCCACCCCTCACTTAGATAGCTGCCTACAAACATGCACCAGGAGCAAAGGAAAGAAGAGAAGGAAAGATGACGAATCAGTTACCACAGCTATTGGACAAAAACAGTTCTGGTCCACTGAACGGGGTGTCCCTGCCCAGGCGCCGGCAGTGGGGGCTCTGTGAGGAGAGGCCGGGGCTGCCCTGTGCCGGACACGGCCATTTCCAGCCAGACCCAACCCACCCACCCCAGGGCACAGCTGAGCCCCCCAGACAAGATGGCAGCACCTCTGGGAAAACGTATTTAGTAAGGGCAAAACCACCAGAGGCCAGTGAAGGCAGAGGAGAAAAATAGTGTATGAAACAGGCCTGCAGACACCAAGGTCAGAGAACAAGGAGGGGGAGGAGGTGCTGCAGGCGCCAGAGCGGAGATTCCCCTGCGGCCCCTGGAAAGGAGCACGGTAAAGCAGGTTGATCCTCTGCAGCCCAGGGAGAGGACCATGGCAGAGCAGATAACCACGCTGCAGCCCATGGAGGACCCCCATGCCAAAGCAGATGGATATTTCCTGAAGGAACTGTGGCCCATGGAGAGGCCATTGCGGAATAGGTTTATCCTGAAGGACTGCAGACTGCGGGAAGGACCCATGCTGGAGCAGGGGGAAAGTGTGAGGAAGGAACTTGAATTTTAGCTTTCAGCTTCTGATTTTAAAAAGTTATATATTTTTCTTTAAAAAAAAACCACCACGTTGCATGAGACTTCAAAACTTCCAGGAAAAATACATTCGACAATGAAAAAAAACAGTAAAGAAAGAAAAACACATGAGATCTTTAAGTTACTTATTGGACCAGCTGCCTTGTATTGGCTTTTCACAAGAAGGGATAGCAGTAAGGAATTAGAGGCTTTTGTAAAATGAACTCAGTGGAAGGAGCTCATAGCACAGGAACGGAGGAAAGTAAGAGCCATCAGCAAGTTCAACATACTGGGAAGGGAAAAAGAATTTTACTTCCACACTTATGATTGACTAGACAAGGGAAAGTACATTAAAACTAGCTAATGGAAGATGTAATAAGGTCAGCTACAATTCCAACAGGGTACAAAAAGGAGTAAATTCCAAGAAACCAGTAGCTTACCACAAACTTCAAGTGGTCCCTCTAGGAAAATCACATCAAGTAATTCATGTTAACAAAACAAAAAAAAAAGGAAGAAGAAAAAAAGAAATACTTCAGTTCCATGTAATAAATAGTCTTATGGGAAGAATAAGGCTAAAATCAACAGGCTGCACATCAGGGCTTTTTTTCAAAGTGGTCTTGATATTTTAGAAGGTCTGAGAGCCAAGATGTGCTGATGACAGCTTCATTTTTTCCATTAACTCATTCTTTGGTTTACTTTGCTTAAAATAATTTCTATTTTAACTCACTTCAAGGGATCTAATGACACATTTTATTCATCAGAAGGAGGGATTTTTGAACTGAGTTATTTGTACAGCGTAGTTATTGAAATATTGCGCCAGGATGACTATTAAACCAAACAACAAAGTCTACAAATTGAGAAGAAAAATGCTTCGGTTTCTGGACAGACTCATATTTAAATATCAGTGACACCATGACTTTCCAGGTCCCATTATAAGTCTATCCTTCTTCAAAATGCTTTGCAAGCATCACTATTCTGCATCTGGACCTCTGTTCTGGGCTTCTTCCCATATGTCTAAAATTCCTGCAAGTACCAGTTTGGACATTTTGCTTCTTCCATTATGTCCAGAGAATGAACCTATCAATGACAAGCCCTGACTATAAAGCAGTGGGCAACCAAAATGTCCATCCTTTTGGGAAAGCAGTTTTGTTTTGTTCGGTTGTTGGTTTTTTTTTTTAAAGTAAAAATGAGGAAAAAAGAGCATATAGTAATTAGATGGGAAAAGACGGGAAAAGTTCCAAAATCACACATTTAAAAAATATCACAGTATAGTTCAATAATGAGCAGAAAATTACATATGCTAAATATGAGAAAGCATTGGCTTTAACATTGCTGATTTCAGAGTAGAAGCATTTTAAAGGTTATTTGAGCCCAAGAATTAATACAGCCTCATCTACAAGAAACGAAACAGTATCTCAGCAAGGACACTTGGTACAATTGCAATCCTTAATGCTTATCCTCCTTGGTCTGTAACTCAGCTGGAGGCTAGTAGAAATAAACGATGCTTTGAAGAAAAATAGTAAATTGAAAATCACTCATTTTTAAAAGATAAGTTTCTCTCCATGTTATTACTCTTCTGAATTATTGAAACCACCATAACACTCACTTTAGTCACATTATTGATTACTATAGTTTTTTTGCATTATACATTCATCTTGAATAGTAAGACCTACCCAGCCATTTTCTTTTTATTTTATATCCATTTTTATTTTGTCCATCAGATGCTAGCCAATTTCTGCAGGTGAAATTTTAAGACAAACTAAAAGGTATTCCTCAATTATAACTGACATTTTCTAATCCTTTGGTACACAGAAGCTCCTTACTGACATCTGACTCAAGGTGACCATGTCCCTTCATTAACCATCGTGATTCCAAGCAGCTGTTGGTCTGCTCTACCAGAAAACAGACCTAGGTGTGACTGTAGACTAAGAGTTCCTGTATTCTCACTGGTATTTGCTATACTTATTAACAAGATACATAACAGGTTACTCATCATGTGTTGACTGGTGGAACGTAGTTAATACAACAGATGTGTAAGAGAGTCAAGAATAGCCCTGTTTTCAGTAATAATTAAAGTTATTGATCTTTCACCTTGAGATGACACCTTTTCTTGCAGAGAAAACCCAGTGTTTCATGACACATATGACAGGTACATATATAATCCATCTAAAAGCAAAGCACGTTTGTAACAGTCTATTTTAAACATCAGAGCTTGTGCTTTCTTTACTATAACATGCATGCTTGCAACATGAAGTGTTACCAGAAGAAGGTAATCCTAACTCAAGAAAACAAGATTACTGGCATAAAATGGTTTTGAAACACATGAATTTGTTTTGTTTACCGAAAACGAGCAGCATTAGTATTTACAAATAAATATAAAACCTTATTATTTTCACTCGCTTCAACATCTGCTTGGGCCCCAAGAAAAATACTCAACTATGTTAAATAGCTCTCTAATAGTAGCAGGTTTTCTCGTTAACAGTCAATTTCTTCTCACTGACTTTGAGACAGAGCAAAGTTCTAAGTAAAATGTCCTAATTATTAGAATTATGCAAAGATAACTTCCATTTATGAAAATTAAATCATTTAGCAACTTGTATATAGTTAATGAAGCGTAATAAATATTGAACTAATGATATTGTAAGTCCACAGAAGATAATGTGCCAAAGCAATTCACAGCCATCATTTGCTACAAAGGCAAGTCTAAATTTTTGCAACCGTAGTCAACTCCCCAACCAGATATGAGGGATTTGATCTTATTATTATTGCTAGTGGGGGTTATTTTTTTCACAAAGTTTTAATTTTACTACACAGCAATGTTTTAGACACCCTATGAATAGCTAGCAGTGTGAAAGGAAAACTGGAAGACTAATAAAATTTATGATAAAAAATTATGATAAAATCACATCAAAACATCTGTTTACAGAAGATGAGAAACAAAATGAGCATTTTGCAGAAAACATATATTAGACAGCCCTTAATTTTCTTTTCAGTCTTATGGAGAAGCTAAGCCATTTTCAACTGAAATTAATAATGTGATTTAGCAGTGTTGGGCATTATTTTATACACAGCAGGAACCATCACCTGTCTACCTACAAATTAAGTACTTCAAGGCAAACCCAAACACTGAAAGCTTTCTGTCCTCTCCTCCCCCTTCCTCAAAGCCATTGAGAATCAAGTCTTGACTGTCAGCCAGGAGACACAGTGATGTTCTGCCACTTAGGGAAACAGGTCCCTCGTCTTTGCTATCTGCCAAAGGACACAGAAATGCTGCACCAGGTCAGAAACCAAATACCCACCCCGGCTCCAAGACACTGCGTTCCTTCCACTGCAGAAACTGGATCTTCGTTCCACATGAGCAGACAGAGGCCATGTCCTCCAAGAACCTACACCCTTCCCACTGGCAAGAGGACACCATGCAGCTCTGGCAGCATCACAGCAGTCCTCATTACCTCCAAAAGGACCAGCTGCAGCCCGGTCCCAGCAGCTGAGGAGACGCAGCTGCCAGCCCGCAAGCAACGGGTCCGCGGTGGCTCAAGAGCAGGAGCCAGAGCCCTCATGGCTCAGAGGAAACAGCCTCCAGCAGCGCTCGGAGTAATCAAATCAGGCAATTCCTCGTCAGTGAAACTTCAGTGTTCATGGGGCCGAATTCATGAAAGCCTCACAATTTTAATAAAGTTGGCACGTGCATAAAGTCCTGATCTGGGAAATGCCACTTCCCTTCTGACTCAGGTTATGAGACCAACACTGTAGCTCACATTGGTATACTAATGTTCCTCCACACGCACGGCATCCACTTAGTCATGCAATAGAAAGAATCAAATAATTTTCCCTTTTGCCATAGGTCAGTACACATCAAGCAAAATCAATATTTAAGAGGTATCCTTACACAGAAAGGTTTTCAGACTGCATAAAAAATTGAAAACAAAATCCCCAAAAAATTTTTAGTAAGAAGACCACAACTAAAGAAAGACTTAGGAATATGGCTAATCTTTATATATATATAAAAAATATATATGTATATAGATATAATATTTTATACATTATTGTATTTATATAATTTTTATAAAGTACATATATTATTTATTGTTATATAATTTATAATAATTATATTTTTGGGGNCTTCTGGATTTCTAACATCTTAATTAAAGTTTTTGTTGCATAGATTTTTTAAAAAAAAGAGTTAATGAAGTTTCCTTGTCTTCCCAAATATTCTCTTTTATAGTATTATACTGGAAGATACCTTGTCAGGAATTACTACGCAAAATCTTTCTTTGAATCACCCAGTGGCAGAATGAGCATCGCTCCTTTGGTAATCACATCCACCAATCTAGAAAGGAACCCTACTACAGCGTTCGGATATTAAAATAACAAAATCCACACCAAATTAGTTATGCCCAGATCCTGAAAGATAAATAACTACATGCACACATACACATATTTTCATACAGACTATATTGTATGTGCGCCCTTCTGACACACAGTATCAGTCAGGACTACATCTCTAAATACTTATAGAGAACTTTGCCTTAGATTGTACTCTCTGTTTTTCAAACTAGTTAGAAAAGCAGAAAATTCAGGGAGTTTCTTGATGTTCGCTGAAATTTGCGCACATGCTCTACAATCCCCCTGATAAATCCAATGGGACTTTGGTTCAACAAATGTATACTGCTACTGCCTACAAGTAAAAAAATTGTGCTTTAAATATATTCCACTGACATCTGTGACTCAAAAAACCACTGCTGTGTCCGAGGGATGAGTTTTGTAGTCAGAATCCAAAGAATCTACTGAATCAAGGATGATCTTGAGCAGAATATTTGAGTTCTTGTTTGTTTGTTTCCTTCTCTTTTTTTTTTTTTTTGGAGGGGGAGTGGGTTAGAATGGCTGAAGCTGTAAAAATGGTTTCCTCAATAGCATGGCTTCCTTCACGCATGGTAGCGAAGGCTCTTCGGAGCAGATTGTGAAATCTGTGAATTTACACAGACTGCCAGACTTTCTGCAGCATCGAAAATCTGCTGGATGCAGCAGATCCATGATGGGATGCAGCCAGGAAATGTTTTCTGTCCCAGGCTCAGAGAATACAAGGCCTACACAAGGAAATGCTTTTACTTGTCACATTCAGGAACGACATCCAGTCATAACACAACTCAGAAGACAGCCAGGGTATGCTGTGCTCCAGCTATTTCCCTGGCATCTCCTTTACAGGAGTAGTAGTGGAGATGGAGGACTAGCATTGACCTATTATATCTCTACAGCCACTGGAGAAGTTAAAATAGGGGACTACCCTGCCCTTATCATCTTCCCTGCATGGGAGATGCTTAAATGGGGACTTTCATTCTCACTGCTCATCTTGGGATGAACTCGCTGCAACAGTTAACCCAAATGTCTCATATGATACGCTCCAGTTTTCTTTAGCAGTGCAAATACGAGCACTTCGGCATGGAAAATGAGAGCTGTCTCATGCAGATTTGCAGTGGCAACCTCCTGAGCTAAAAAATATGAATGCCACATTCCTGGCATCAGAGATATAAAGTCAGGCCGACTCTGCCAGAAAGGAAGAAAGGAAATCAAGTAGCTAAAAAAAATGTCCGGCTTCAAAATCATATGAGCCTGAAAATGACTTGTTTAGTTCCTGCAGTCACTGGACCATGTCCAGAAGAAAATAGATAGCTGTTTACAGTAACGCAACAACTCTTGAAAGCCTAAGACTGTCTTCTTTCCTCTTGATCAAAACTCTCGTTACGCTCTGCCCCCTTCCATGAGGATACTTATTCTTTTAGTAACGCTGCCAACAGTTACAAGATGTTCCATTCTTGGCTCTACAGCAAATATATTCACTTATTAATCAAAGGGAACAGTCTCCTTAGCACTCTGCTTTTCAGATCTGCTGATTCTTGAACCAAAAAGATAAGGAGGGCAAAAAAGTTCCTAGGAAGCTGTCAGAAGCCAGAAAGTAAGGGGCCACCAAAATGTTCAATAGGTTGCACTAAAATTCGGAAAGTTTCCTGTTTGATGCATGTGGATATGGCTTCCTTAGACTGAATTCCCTTTGATCTCTGAAAAAAAAAATGAGTCAGAGAATATTACTGCTTCTGATGCAGAAATGTCAGGAGGAGTAGGAGGGGGAGGAGGAGTAAAACTGACTCATCTTGAGAGTCAGATTCAACAAACTCTAGATATATTATCCGTCAAGAAGACTCTAATCAAAAATACGAACAATAGATTGTGCCACACGGATGATGAACAAGAAATCTGAACTAGGCTGGATGCAAGGTCGCTAAAAGCACCAGTCTATTGTACTAAGAGAGGTCATTTAGATGTGATTAGAGATGATATGGTTAATATAGCTTTCTGTCTCCTATAGTTAGGTGAGATGGTAGGATTACAGTACAGTTTCAATACAAGAAAAGCAAAAAGGGAAGCTATTGAAAATGATGATTTATATTCCTAAAGAAAGGAGAGACAGAATTGGTGGGAGGAATGCAGAAAGTTTACCAGTCAGAAAAAAAAAAAAAAGAAATACTCTATTCTGCCCACCTGCTGCTTAGACTGAGACAAAACATCAGTCAACAGCAATACCCAAGAAAATTTTAATGCCTGTTGCCCACAGCAGGACTGTTTCCTGTAACAGTGCTACAGAGAGAATCAGAAGGATAATGATCATATTTAAAGTAATTAAAAAACTCTGAAGGTCTTGGAGATCCCCAATGACCAAACATTTGCTCAAGATCAGGGCACAGTCTGTTTTGCAAACTATACGATGCCCAGTAGCTTCATATTCAGGCAGAGCAGACTAACGTAACAGAAACACGAAAGAGCTTTGAAAACCCACGGGGTGCTCTGACCAAGAACATCTTCCAAGAATACTTCGCTTTTCTGGACCCGGGAGACATTTGCACATAAAGTGAGTGTAAAAGCAGCTAAACCAGGAAGAGCCGTTATTCCCTACATGCCTCTGACTCCAAATCTTTTACACCTGTACTCATGAAGAAATAAAGCAAAGATAGTACATATATAAAAAAGAAACAGAACAGGAAAAAACATTTAATGAATAACAAACAGAAGCTTCTAATAACAGCAGAAAAAAATGAGTTTGTCTTCGAATGTCTGAAACACATCTGTATTGCTTCTCACAAACAAATAACTTTTTCTTTTAATCTTCACACTAAGTTTGCCTCCTAAAACTAGGCATGCTTGTCACCAAATTCAAATAAAGTAGTTTAATTACTTCTGCTGGCACTAATTTATAGCCTGTAGATTCTTGCTAATTAAGAACCCTAATCACTGTTTCAATCTTCTCCATCATACCTCTATCACCTGGTGTGATTCATACCTGCTGATTCCCTTCAGGCACTAAAGCCATATATCAGAAAGACATTTCATCGGATAAAAGTAAACTTTTTAACTATGTAAGAGGTAAAAGAAGAAGATTTATATGCCAAAATTTTATTGTTGCAAGTTTTAAACAAAGCATCGCGATTCCTGTATTCTATAGAAAGTCAATGCTGTGAAGAACTCTGCAATTCCACTTGAACAGATTTTTGACTGCTAAAATAAGATGACTTAAAGCGTTCTTTCATTGACTTGCAGGTTCTTCATTGGAACCAAAAAGTCAAGAATAGAAAAAGCACGAATACCAGGAACACCTATACCAAACATCAGGAATACCAACTCTTACCTTGCCAATGAAGCCAAGGAAAAGTTTAGCAATGAAAACAAGACAAATACATTTAAAAACTGAAACTTTTTTTTCTCTATTCATTCAGCTTCTTAGTTTCTAGAAATTTCCAAACTTGCATAGTCCCGTTCAGAGAATTTAGGTTTTTTTTTTAAATATTGCCATGATAAGACTTTGATAGTTTCTGCAGCAGTTCCCCAATGTTTTGCCTATATTGAAGCTTAAATGCACATTCATTTAAGCTTTATATGTATGTTCCTGTTCTCCTGGTATAGCACGCACTGTAATTCATGCTTTGTAGCTACATTTCCATTTTTTCACAAGCAGATCTGCTATTAAAAAAAAAATCAGTAATAATAAAAAGACAGTACAATAAATATAGATTTTACAATAAAAATAAAGGATGTCCTAAAAGAGACAAACATCGTCTTCTTTTGTTGAAATTCTTACAGTGTTATTCTCAGGTTTTGAGGTTTTTTTTGTGCAATGAAGCATTTTTAACTCTTCTATGACTTTTTTGATAAGGTGATGCTTTAAATTCAATGTAATATACAGTCCTTATCAATAAACAGTTTGAAACAAATGGACGGGTGGTTTAAAATGGCTGGGATATGTTTAATGTACATAGTGTGAATTGCTATTCTTATCAAGCAAAAGAATAGAAACTTCACCTGAACAAAGTATGTTGGAATAGGCCAAAATTAACACAAAATCCTTCTTATTATTGCCAGTCTTGATCTGATAAAAATATAAATTCTGTAAGTCTAGGTATTTTATAAAAGCACAGACATTAAAATGTAAAATGAAAAGCTTCAAATGTTAATAAGCACAGTAAATCTAAATTTGATACATGGAAGTAAGACTTTTTTTTTATTAGAACAAAAATGTCTTCTACTGGTGATATTCTATTGTGTTACAAATTCTTCTAAGAAAATATTTTTAAGGATCAAATATAAAAACGTAGATCTTCACATGTGCTGCAACAGGACTTCCATAACAATCATTCAAAACAAGCTGAAATAAGAGTTATCCACGTTTAAATAAACATTATTGCACTTGGTAGAACTTTACTTTTCTCATTTACAAAATTTACATAATTCTACACTACTACATGTGGGTGGAGTAGGAGTTCAAAACAAATGAGTCAATATTTTTCTTCAGGAAAAATACCATTAGCAGAGCATTCATGAGCAATCATATAATCACAGGCAACTGTCCCAGACCCATAATATATGACGACAAACACGCTTTAAAGAAATCGCTCAGACAGAGAGAAAGCTCTCAGTATGGAAAAGCCAAGATGTTATTCCAAAAACAATGAATTAAAGTAAAGCTTGACAACTTTCCTGCAACCAATTATAACACAGTCCCCTCGGCTGTAAAATGAGATTATTAACATTCCTATCCTGCCAATCTTTAAATCTTTTGCCTAGTCATTCTTGATGCTGTTCAGTGCAAGAACTTTCTCTTCTCCTTTTAACTAAAATCTGCCTCAGCGGGTTCTGTTATATTCTGCTGAAGAACAGGAGAGGCACACTAAAAACAAAAATTCCTATTGTAATATGTTGTAAGAGTTCATACTTTAGAACTGATTAAGTTAAATGACAAAAACCTACTATTTCTTTTTTACCATCTCTTGTATGTAGGCATTTATACATAACACCCATTAAAAGGATAGAAAAGTTTAGTTTAAATAGAGTATTTTATTCTGTGAAAAGTTACAGCAATCCAATCCACTATAAAATTTCTAGCTCACTTTTTGCAAGATAAATTTGGAGAACATCTTTCTGTCAAAATTATTTGGAACATTTTATAGTAAACTGCCCCGCTCTCTGACAGAAAGCATGCACAACTGCAGCCAGAACAACCACTGAACCAAGTTCAATATGGATTCAGAAGTGACTATATTTGTTTCAGATACTTTACTACCACCTTTTAAACAAATATAGTCTTCATGCCATGGAAGGAAACACTCTAACAGGGTAAAAACATCTGGCTATGAGTGGTCAAGTAACAGCTTATTCCTACGATAGAAGCAGTGGAATCAAGTTTTATCAAGTCTTACTTCTCTTTGTCATCCTTTCCTTTGCAGACTTATCCCTCCCTTTAGACGTCTGCAGCCCTGTAGCCCACTGGACCCCATATTGCTGCTGCTGGTAACGAGCCACGCTGTCTTTGCAACTCCCTTTGCACGGTCTTGGGACTGACGCCTGTCACACTTTGAGCTTTGCCTTAACTTTTTTTGGTGGAAACAAAAATTTTCTAAGGCTCGGATGACTACTGCCTAATTTGTATGTGAATAATTGTGTGGTGTAATCATAATTTTTACAGATAGGAGTAACAAGCAGTTATTTTCTGAAGAAGGAAGTATTTGTCATCCTAGAGTAATGGCGTATTGTAGAGGAACACAGGCACAACATGATAACAGAGGCCTCAATAGTGGGGACACAGGATGTAGCGTAGCGGGGGTAAAAGCATGAGATGATAAGAAAGTGGATCCTCGAAGGTTTCAGGACTGTAAAAAAACCACCAATGGTCAGTTAAAGGAATGCAGACCTGGGAACTGGGCAAAGCCAAATGCTGGTGTAACAGGGACCATAAAGAACAGTACCCAACGTGTTAGACACTCTATGTGATAGATTTGCTTGTAATGTGGATTTGCAGACTGAAAAGTATAAACAAGGTTGAATGCAGGATAGGGAACATGCAATAGCAGTCCCAAGCGGACACTAGAGTGAGGAGGAAGCAACCATCAACATCAACATCTGAGTCCTCCTGGCAGAGGACAAAGGAACCTCCACCCCAGACATCATGCTCTCCCAGCAAAGCACTCATGATGGTGGTGGCTCACCACAGCTGAAGCCAACAGCCTTTGGATGTGGAAAAGCATGGGAAGGATGAATGTAACCCCACTGAAGGGGGTAGATAGTGGGAAGTGTGCATATAATAACTGCATTATTTATTATCAAGATTTTTCCTTTACTAGTATTATTTCCTTTATTTTCTTTTCTCTTTTTCTGTAATAGTTAGATCTGGAATTCTTTGATTCTTTGATTAGACCATTAAGATTTAAAATACCCTAAATTCTTTATTTTTCACTAACGTGTGTCCTTTTGGGCAACAACAAGACTAGGGGTACAACACCTTCCCAAACTTATTTTCTGACTTGGTTCACACGCCTGCAAGTCTTCCCTTGTTTTCCTATGCCTTCTCTTGTGCTTCTCAGTGTTCAAGTTCCTGACCTCGAAATTACTCCAAAAATAACTAACACAGATTTGGAAGCCAGATGCCACCAAACAACTGGCCAGAGTATCCAACTAGTTACATCCAGGTTACTTTGGCTTCCTTTATTCCCACTACAGTGCAGTAGTAGTCCTACTGAACTCAAAGCAAATTTCTCACTGACCCTTTCTGTGTAGCCTCAGTTCTACCTTGTCAAACCTAATGTTGATGAACCTCTAATTGTTGTAATTTTTTAGACAACAGTTAATCTCTCTCTCTCAAAACAACCCAGTTCCTTGTTCTGTACATTGGTCTCATCACTAATTGGTAGCCAAAAAAATTGACATGGAACACATCACTCAGAGTCAGAGTCCCCCAGGAACAGACGTGTGCCATGCCACTTTGCCACTCTCCCTTGTGAATCATAACATGTCATGATTACGAAGAAATGCTGAAGACATGTGGGATGCCTCTTAACAGTAGGGAAAGTAGAATCTTTTCGATAGCCTCTCTGATTACTTCTATGAGAAATTAGTTTTGAGAAATTTCCACACAAAAAGAAAGTCACACGTTCCTGTAAATCACAGTTTTAACTTGTGACACCTTTGCTTAAATTTCACCTTCTGGCCTACCCTTCACATCACTGTCCTTTTTGCTAGACCTATGTCAAAAGATCTAACTAACCTGAGGGGACACTATACACTATTAAAGGAAAAAAAAAGGACACTTGCTAAAAAGTAAGATCACAAGACAGGACCACCAGGGAGCGGTACGATTCATTATTATGAAACAAATTACCTATGAACTTTGGCCTATATTTGCATATTGCTTTAAGGAAAGATGCTGAAAGATAGTAGCTTGATTTTCAGGGATACTCTCATAACTCAAAGAGAAACCACTCAAGTCGAAATTATGAGTCTCCACAACCTTCCAAGAGTTGACTATTGACTTCAATGTCTCTTCCTGGATAGCACTAATCAGATACAACT
The DNA here is from genome assembly GCA_008711295.1 of Anarhynchus alexandrinus. Classification (NCBI taxonomy): domain Eukaryota; kingdom Metazoa; phylum Chordata; class Aves; order Charadriiformes; family Charadriidae; genus Anarhynchus; species Anarhynchus alexandrinus. The sequence goes on from VUYV01000042.1 coordinate 568,221, forward strand.
ACTTGTAGCTTTTGCTTACTGCAGCCCAGGGAATAGGATTCTTGCTATTCCTCGTAGTGTCACAGGCTGTGCCCTGAGCTGAGAGCACAGGTCTCAGGACTGGGCTGGGCTCACCTTGGCCGGAGCCGGGCTGAGCTGGTTTCAGCTCCTGCCTCAGGGCCAAGTGCCTGTTGCCTCCCCTGCCTGAGCTTGAGCTCTGCCGGTGCCTCCGTGGGAAGGGTCTGGAAACACAGTTTCTTAGTTGCTGTCTAAGAAAAAAGAGCCCATGGGGAGGCTGAGCCTGGGGAAGGCTGTGGGGCCACGCTCACACTCAGCTGGGAGCAGCCAGAAGGCAGCATCCTGGGAAGCACACTGCAATAACCAGGAGCGAGCCCCACTGCTGAGGAGGAAGGAGTTCAACCAACATTGAAATCCCCCCAGCGAAGCTGAGCATCCTGTGGTCCCCCCGTGATCCCTCCTACCACCCCTCTGCTTGCAGAAAACTGACACCACTGACCCTGAGGGATGCTGGAAAGGTGAGCGCAGCACCTGAGAAAAAGGCAGAAATTAGCAACTTTTCCTGTATAGCAATTTTAAGAGTATTTTTATTAAAAAAGACTTTTCTGTATTAATTTATACTAATGGTTTTGATTAGATTGCTACGATTTTAAATAGACCAGTAATAAATTCTTGGGTCCAGAAGGTAACATACCATCCATATATGGTGTGTTCCCTTTTGCCCATAGTAATATTTTGAGTGTAACATGTCATTTATTTTGAGACAACAGTAAAAATCTCAGATTAAATAATTAGCATTTATAATTAACATAGGAAATATTTATTTTAAAAAACCCTCTTGGTTAAGCTTTATCACGAGATATTGCCTAGATGAAAACAAAAAGGAAACCCTAAGTTAGAGTTACATCAGCATTAGTAACAAACTTTTACAAGACTATGCAAGCAGTACAAAATGTAACAAAATGACTTAGGGAAAGGTTTTAATGAATCTATGCTTTCAGCAAAGCATTAACTCACCATAAGCACAGAAGTACTTTTCGTTCAACCTTCAGGGAGTAATGTTCTGTATTTGACAGCGAGAGAGAAGGAATGGCCAAAAAGCCTCAGATTTCTGGTGAAATTACTCAGACCTTACATCCATAAGAAAGTACTAGATATAGCCATGTCCCTAACACCAGGATCTATTGTGCAGAATTTGCTGTAACACATTGACCATGTGTGTACAGAACTACCATATGTAACTAATTCTAATTTAGCACATATAAATGAAAAGTGACAGAAAAACCCGTGTACATTTTACTGGCCTCTATATGCTAAAGATATGAGCACACATAAATAATGAAAAACTAGCTTTGCTGTTAGACATTTGGTTCTTGAAGCATATTAAAAATTAAAGGAATACTATGGATGAAAGAGGGAAATTACATGTTTGCATATGAGCAATGTGCATATAACACTAACAGGAAAACAACGGAGTTGTCAATTCCAGTAGGTCGTACTTAGCTTAGCCTAAAGGTATTTTTATAATTCAGTGGAGTATTCTAACTTTTCCTCTGTGCTGCTTTTTAATAACTTTAAATATTAAACCTCTGGACTAGCTAATTTAACTACTTGTCTCTCACTGAAGTAGTTATAAAAGTTTCTATCACAGCAGTTTTATTTTCATGCTATCTAAGATATGTACTGTGTTTGTGTTAACAAAGAAAGGTATCACTAGTCAATATGTATAAACTTTGGAATGTAAATATTAAGATTTCTATTAACTGAAACTATTAACTGAAAGCACTAATCAATAGGAAAATACACAACGATGCATAGTCCATATGCATCCCATCTGCCCATAGATACAAATTCTCTCATCAGAACTAATCCCTGGATAACCTCTGTATTTTATGCAATGATTGATGTGTTGCACATGAACACTGAAGGATCAGGGACCAAAATTGATTTCAGTCTCTTCAAGAGACTGCTTGAATCACTAGGCTGAGACCCAGTAACCCTTATATAGGCGGCTTCTGTTTCAAAAATGCCTGAATCCCTGGTTCCACAGGGGTTCAGCTTCGACAGGCACGAGGGGTGCCTTTAGGGGTTTAGTCACTCCTTCACAGTGGGGATTCAAACCTTCTCGGGCTGAGAAGTGTGAATAGCAAGTTGCTCTAAGCTAGCGTGCAGAGAAACAGAAACCCTTCCCCCAGAAGCTATCCAAAGGTCTGCTCATATACCTCAGCTAAGTATTCCAGTGCAGGCATTTAAAAAAAGAGAGGTGCCTGACGTACAGCCTATGCCTAATGTTTCCTCTTGGTCACCTCTGCTGAGAATTGATGAATGTACACATCCACTTAGTCACTTTTACCACCAACTCTATAGAAATCCTAGTGAATCTAGCTTGCATAAACCAGCTGGCACCTTCTCTGCGGATGCTAAAGTGCCTAAAGGGGGTCCTGTTCTTTCTGATTCGCCTTCTTGCTGTTCCCAGATTTTCTTCAATTTGCCAGTACTGAAATCATATCTGATATTCAGAGTAGGATTAAATTTATGGATTAAGCTGACCAAATTCAGGTTTGCATTTTAAAGTAGTTCCATAGACATACAGACAGCTGCACGTCAACACTTAAGATGTCTTAATCTGCGAGCAGAATGGCAGCCCCTACAGAAGAATAGTGAAAGAGAAAAGCTAAGAGCAAAGTTTCCATAAATGAGAACGCCAAACATTATACCTGAAATCTTTATTCCCTTTCCAGCTGTGAAATAGGAGGAGTACCAGGAGTTCAGCTGAGGTACTATTTCCCAGATCCTGACTTGCTATCGGACTCCCCCTTATAGGTATTGTACCTAACTCTGCACATCTTACCTAAATCTTTTCATTTCCACAGAAGTAAGGGAACATTTTGCTTCTTCTACAGACATTAATCATTGCTAGAAGAGAAGGATGGAAGAGGTCCCCAAATACTTTGTTTCAACACAACTTTTACCACTGCTTTTTCCCTCTTGAATCTTCTTGCTCTATAAATAACTCCAGTTACTACACAGAAATGCCAGTAGCAGATGTCCAAAACTTGAAGGTTTCCGTTTTGGAGAGAGGTTTTAAAATAGCAAAGGAAATCTAAGACTGGAACAAAGGCAATAGTTTCATTCCTGTGCACGCTGGCAAAGATAGGAGGTGTAGCATCAGCACTCTATCTGCATGTCTTCAAACCTGAGAAGATACACTGGTAAAGGTTCATATACATTTCCTATCTGATAACTGTAACAGAAACTCTAGGATATTTCTTTATTGAACTTAAATGTTCAAGCCCCTAGAAACTGCAGTTCCCATTAAAAAACAGGATCTAATGCCAGTCTCAAATGAAGTCTTTGTTAGAGGTTTTTATCCAAAGTAAAAAGTTGTCAAATTTCTACAAAAATAAATCTGTGAGTTATTGCGTCACTTGCAAAATGCATTTTGGCAAAAAAAAGAGCAAAAACAGTAGAAAAACATCCCTGGGAAATCCTTCCAGGCTTTTTCAGATCCTTGGCATAAGCAGCAGACAAAGTTTGCAGTCAGGGAATTTCAATGGTATCTGATTATCGCCTCCCACTGCCACATGTATTGTTACTTGTCTATTTTTGCTGAGCAAGGTGGGAAATACAAACATTTCATGTGAAAAAAAACATGATATGCAATTTTTCTTTTTATTTCTAGACAATGAATGAATTATTTCTAAAAGGGAAATTTAACAGAGAGAGAGAGAATGCCTTCTAATAAAAAAAAAAAATGTAATACCTATGTTTTAAAACACCAAAGAAGACCTCCAAGATGTTTTCCATGATGGCCCCATGAATTTCTCTACTTCTTACTAACCAAACAAAGACATTCATGTAAATGATTTTCTGTTTTTCATAGTATCTTACCAGCCAGTCTTGTTTGCTTTACTAAATTCCATTTCTTTCAATAAAATTTCAAGATGTAACAAATTTTCCAGTCTCAAATTGGGAACAGAATCTTCTAGCTGTATCAGCTTCTTCTGAAACAGACATTATTCTCCATAAAAAGATCAGTGAAATATAAAAATCAAACCATATCTTCAGAGGGATGTTTAGAGAGGGAACCCTGAACTTCTTATGGAGAAAAATTACAGTATTGTCTCTATTTTCTATGTTTTCTTATGATATCCTTTCGTAATATGAACATCCCTCATACCAGCAATATATAAAAAAAACCCCAAACTATTTTATGTGCAGGTCATAACTCTGTGTTAGCAAAGTACAGACATAATAAGTTATTGAATATTCTGACAAGCCCTCAGGAATGTATTCTGACTTTATAAATGCATGTTTTATTTTGGCAATGTAATGCCTATGCAATTAAGATAAATGAGATAATCATGAGCTTGTAACATATCACACTGAAACTTTAATTGTAGATATCACACAGCCCAATAACAAGTTCCTACTCCAAATGGAGCATACTAATAGATATATAAGAAGGTTCCCAAAAACTCAGTAGTAGTGCAGTCATGTGAACAGAAATATTGCAGCTCTTTATTGGTTTCACACTGTGAAAGCCACTAACTTTCAATTTTGTGATGTTATTCAACACAATTTGATCAGCTATTTTATGCCACTGTGCATAACAACAACAGAAGATATAAGACAAGTAATAAAATAAGAATTTGTTAAAGTCAACTGCCTTGTCCCATTATAGAGATGATAGGCTGAGAAAAAGAGGCAGTAAGTTAGATTCAGAATTGTCAGGCTCTATTAAGAGAAAGTCATTTTGCTCTGATTATGCCAATGAGAGCGAAAGAAAGAAAGAATTAAACAAGACAGCATGTTTTTCAGTGGTTTAAAAAATATTTAGTTACATAAACAAAAAGCATCAAAGAATACATGTTACATCTAAATGATAGTCTCTACAGAAACCTAATTCTTTTTTCAAGTGAAAATTCACTTTCTTGATTCATTCACTTTTAGTTATTTGAGTGTAATTCTGAGGATGTTGACAATGCACACTTTGCTTCCTTTTTATTAATATATATTGGTTTCTGGTATCTCAGATAGCAACGTATGTCTTCCTAGCAAAAAAAAAAAAAAAAAAAAGGAATTAGAATAATCTCATGGCATAACCTATATGTGTTCTCCATGTTTTGTAGTTTCTGCTATTGATTAATACTTTTGGAATATTTCAAATATAACTAAACGTTTGCAATTCTGTATTGGCTTTAGATATGCACTAAAAGCAAATAAATATGAAATATAATTTCCAACTCTTCTGATTGCATTTTTGCAAATCTTTAAAACATCTGGAAAACACACAGGGTAACATATTTTGATTTTGTTTTTCAGCAAGGTAAAAAAAAAAGGGCAATCCAAGATCAGTAAAACACTGAAATGTCTCGGTTTATAGATATTATGGCTAAAACTATAACATTTAATTCCTGCAGCAGTGGTTTAACATTATTCACTAACCAGTCTATGAATTAAAAATATCCGAGAAGCAACACTCTCCATAAACTACCCTAACATTCAATTGGCACAAAAATGATTAGCAAGAGTCTGGCGTTTTATTTAGAACAGTTTAATACCAGTCTCCACCACCAAAACCCTCTAGAGATATATTAAGTACCTCATGCTTTAAAATGCCTCTGAGAGTCCCCTCAGACATCTACAGAAAGTAGTTCTCATAAAACAGCTTTACAGCTGAAGAGTTCATTTTTTCACAAAGAGAAACATTCATTATAACATCATATGACACATATAACCAAAAGAAAATTTCAAATACTGAGGCTAAACTGACTGATGTTACACTACTAGTCACCTCAGAGTTAATGTCAGAGAATTGGTATTAAAAACATGTAACTTTACAAAAGCCAATTTATATCCACCAAATCCACCCACAAATGCACTCAAACTGGCAAAATGAACTTCTTGTGTTTGGATTTCATGTGAAAATGCGTTACATAGACATATTAGTAAAGGTAATGTTTCATTGAGCAATTAAAAAAAAAATAAAAACAACACCTTAATTCGTATTGCAGGCAAATTACACCCAAAAATTTAAAAGTAAGCAGAAGAAAACCCAAACAATCTCATCAAACCTAAAACAGACCACAGAAATCACAGATTGGATACAAAAATCTTATGAAGAATCCAGTCCATTTCCCTGTCATCCTACAGTTCAAATCAAAACAATATATCAATCATCTCTTCAGGTTTCTAAGGAGCTGATTTGATAACAGCTCAGCATCCTGCTCATTGTTTTAATGTCAGATGAGTCTTTGTAGAACTGCAGCTTCTTTCAGTTTGTCCAGGCACATATGACACTTAAGAAGATTATTTCAAATTTCTGTAACAGAAGTCATACATCTCATTCAATAACGTCCATTGATTGCTGGGTGTTCATAAGCCACGCTGTATTTTTGTCTCAGCAGAATCTAATAATTTTCAGTAATGCATTATCAGCAAAAAAAAAAAAAAAAGGCTATGTCCCCAAGTGCCTTACAAGGAAAATTATGAAAAATGAGCCTCTAAAAAAAATTCAATATTTCTAAACCATATAGACAAACTGATAGAAGCTAAGTTTGCCAATGTTAATTTGACCTTCTGTTTCCCTTAGGAATTTATACCCCTTTCAGAGAGAAGCAAACATACCCACTTGGGCTACTCAAAAGGGTCATGTATTTATGTTATGACAGGCATTGATTACACTATTTTGATAAGTCAGCTAATGAATAGCAGGAAAAACTAGCTTGCAGTGGAAGTCTGCCAAGATTCTATTTAGAAAACCACATCCAGATATATCAAAAACTCTTTACAGATTAATGAAAAGCAAAAAAAAAAAAAAATATTGGCAATATATTAATTATGCTTCAAAACTAAATTTTCCAATTAAGTGGAAACAAATGCACTTTGCTTCACCGCATATTCTCATTTTAGTTTTAAAAATAACTCCCTGTTTGAAAGGGAAATGGGACCTAGTAAAATGCCCGTAAGGGAAAAAAATAGCACTTTTGAATCTCATATTCAGACGCTTGACTGGTTATTCAAGACTTCCATGTGCTATAACAATAGTGCAAACATACCAAGTACATGCCATCTAACAGAGAGGGGTTCCTGTTTATGATCCAAATTATCCCAGTGATACCATGCCATCCCAAAATAAATGGAAATAAACTGTGAGAAGACAATTACATATTAACACCAACCCAAGAAGAAATAAAGGCAGCATTCACTGGGGCTAAAGTCTAATCCCAAATTCCATGTCAAGAGAAATTAATTCTCCAATTTGCTTCTAGAAACAAAGGTCCTGAGCACAATACATCATTTCAAGTTCTGGAACCTTTTATACCTTTTTCCAGTATAGATTCTATTTCCAGTAGAGACAAGATACATCTCTAAACAACAACAACAAAAAAAAAACAACAAAATTCTGCATGGATGCAGTTTCTTGGCAGATATACAGTGCACCAAGTAATTTGACATCATTACTCTAGAGATCAAAGTACTTCCTGGGACAGATTCAAAAGTGTGAACATCTACACGTGTAGGCATCACATGCATCCTGATACACACTTACTAATTTAATAAGGGAATTGTTACTGATTCCTACGTAATCCCATGTAACTCTATGAAAATGTAACACAGTTTGAAAGTACTGGCTGCCTCATAAAAATATTAAATATTCAGTTGTAAAGCAGACTGTATTATACATGAATTATGGCATCCTTTAACTCTTGAGTGCCACAGAAAAAAAGACTGATTTGGCAGAGCTTTTTATATTAATCTCAAACAATGGCAAATCTTCCTCTTGTTCTTCTTTACCTCCACCTTTATACATTAATATCCACTTCACTTCTTCCTTTGTTCAGCCCTCCACTTCACACACACTTAGCTCTACGGCCTGCAGAAGCACTACTCTCTAGGAACATCTTCAGAGGCAACCACAGGAGCAAACCTCCAGCTGTGCACCCTGCCTGGCTGCAGAGCATCTGCAGGAGATTGCCTACCTCCGAGATTCAGCCTCTTCTCCAACGAACACATCCTTAAAGCCCTGGAGAGGACACCATCCAGTCACCACAGCTCTCCACCACAGCACGTGCAATTAACAGTTTTTGGTCTGTACAGGCAAGCGGCGCTTATCCAGCAAAAACTTGGAACATAAGCATGGCAGAACCTCCCAGTCAATCAAAGCACACGAGCAAACAGAGCAAGGAAAGCCAACCCTGCACCAGGTTTCCTACAGGCAATTTTTTTCAGATGGAGGACCAGGATTAGCACAGACCAGGCTGCCCTTGCTGCCTCTGCAGTTGAAGACCACCCAGGATGTGCTGCCACCAAAACACGCAGAACCTGCCTGACATGAAGAGGACTAGGAGTACTTCCACCAAGCCACAGAAAACATTACTATAGCAATAACACTGAGGCAGATGACAATTAGAGTAATGGCAGTGTCCATCTAATGAGCAGCTGGGAATACTCCAGCACTTGCAGTGATCCAACACAGGCAGCTGAGCGCTGAAGGAAGCTTCACGGTCTCCATGTCCACATCCTGCCTGGGCTGCGGTGAATTTTATTTCTCCTCTTACTGGTGACAGTACACCTTCACAAGCTGTCCTATCCAGAGGCTATAGGACAGGGAAAGCACACAAACAGGGACCGAGGAAGCTCCTTATATTGGCAGTAACTAAAATAGTCAAAGTAGCAGCAGTGGGAAAGGAGTGGAAGCATTTCCTTGGAAGGTCCTTGGAAAAAGTCACTTTTGTTAACTGTAATAAAAGGGCAGGTATCTTCTCAGGGCGGGATGGGCTGAACAGTTTCTTTTCAAAGCAGACCTTCAGCTATCAGAGGCTCTGTCTCTGGGCACCCAGTAAGAGCTAAGGATGTGGCTTAAGGCCTGTGAACACTGTAATTCATCAGAATTTTGTCAGGTAAACGATGTCAGCAAAGCTGTTTGGTATCCTCATGTGATATATGTTCATTTCACCTAAGTCCCTGGAGAAAAAAAAATACCAGAATTCTGGGACATATAAACCTCAGACAGGTAGAAGACACTGTCAGTGATCAGTAAGCTCATGGAATGGACGTGGGATTGTGCAGGCTGTCTCTGCAATGCCTCCAGAAAGGTTGTCATGACTCCTGAGACACCAACCAGGGGAAAAGTACTACGCAGAGGATGAGCTGTAATGGCAACAATAACCATGCAGACCCACTGCAGAACTGCTGTGCTATAGACTGGCACGAGCCTGGTTATGGCTCGTTTCCAGAGCACTATTCCTTTCTGCTTCTGGGCTCCAGTTCAGAACTAGAAACAAATGTGCAACCTCCCTCATGTCAAGGGCAATTCATCACAAAGAGCCACGCAGGTTATCGTGCACATTTGAAAATTATCAGTCAGTGGGTGGTTATCTCATGTCTGATCCCACAGGGTTTACTGACAATATGGACAGCCCATAATACGAAGTTTTACGGTTCTGTGCCAGCCTCTTGAGACATCAGCATGACCCATGAGATAAATTGGGCAGATAGCAGCACAGGCAGCTAGCTGGTGGGCCTGATTCCCGCTCCACCTCTTGCCCCTTTCTGTCATTGTTAATACCAGTTTGGTTTATACGAAGGTTGTAATTTTCAAGAAGATGCCGAGTTGCAGCAGTAATCAGATCTCCTGAGAGCTGTATGAGGTCTCAAGGGGTGTACAGAGTACAGATGGATCAAGAACAGCACACCTGAGAGAGGCTTATACTAAGTCTCGTAGGACTGGCGGCATCTCTGAAAGCATCAGTCTGACTTCCAGTAAAGACATATCTGAACCATTCTACAGAACCTATGAATCTGAACGATGAACACTCCAGCACGAAACACTGTCACTAGCATCGTAGACTTTTAGGCTGTACTTCTAAGTAAGCAAAACAAGCACAGCCAAAAATTCTAGGTGAACATGCATTCCCCATGCTCCAATGCTCCTTACACTTTCTTTGCTAGAAGTGCATCCGTCTGATACCATTAATTTCTCTCCTCACAAGTCAAAGCAAAAGAGTAAAATCAGAGGGTGACAGTTTCAACAGGCCTGTGTTCTATTATTAGCTCTGTGTAGACCTCCCGTGGACAACTCACTTGCATATATTGCAGTTGAAGCTCTGAAAGTGTTACGATAAAGTAAAAAACGCACACCAACCTCAAAAGATATTGCGAAAATGAGTTCATTCGTTATAAAGTAGTCTCAATTCTTCAAAAGAGAAATGCAGCAGAAATATATTATATTGCTATGAAACCACAGCAGTCTACACAGGACAAATGTTGACAAAGGACAGAGAGGATTACAACCTTCAAGTAAATCATTTTTATTTCATATCTCGGCATTTTTATGGACCTTATCACTGTAAGGTCTGAACAACTCACAAATACTAATTAACTGAGCCTGTTTAATTATTCTCCCTGCTTACACAAGGGAAACCCTAGACCCAGTCCAATCTAAGTTCTCCTTTAACAATAGATGAGCCAGAAGGAAGGAAGGACAAAGCACAGTATGTAATGTTGATACTCACTGACCTAATATGTTCTTCCAAGAAGGCTGTGCGAAACAGAGCAACCTCTAAGTTGTCTGAACGCATACACAAGGTCTCATGGTGCCATACGTGAAACATTTATAAGCCTCTCAGCGGTGGGTCCAAGTGCTCTATACTGTGTGCATAACCAATAAGGCTTAAACTTGTAAAACAAGCAACGTTAATATAGTCAAGTCCCATTCCCTTAAACCCAAGACTGTTTCTTGAAATATGTCATGAAGAATCATGGATTTAAAAAAAACAAAAAAAACAAAAAAAAAAACCTAAAACAACACAGTATTATAGTTATAAATCCATCTATCAGATAAAGTTATTTCTTGCTAATAGCAAGACTGTACCGATCTGCCTGATTCTTCTTGTACATGCTTCACTGAAACTACAAAGAAAGCACTGGTGCAATCATTCTGTTTCATTAAGCTGCTGAAAAAACTCTGTAAGTACATATAATATGAAAATTATCAGGTGGACTACAACAATGCTTAAAGTCCTCAACCCTTTTGTTCTAGTCTAGGGGGAAAAAAAAACAACAGAGAGATTTAGCTATCTGAAAAAATGAGATTTTCTATCTATAGAGGTAGTTACATTACTTAGGAAAAATTATATGGCATTTACTCAGCCACTCAACACACATTTCAGTGAAAGAGATCTCAGATTATTTAAAAAACATACCAGGTTTCATCTATTTTTGGTTCTGGTTTAGTTTTGCAACATTTAAAAGCCTAATTCTCTTTCCCCTTTTTAGCAGTGGGGGACTGACGGTACAAACAAATAACTTTAGTGTAGTGCCAAACTGCAGCTAACATTTCAACTAGGAGTAGGAATCGGTGATGAAATACCAGATACGCTCTTTTTCTTTTTAAACAGAATATATGGGCTGGTCTCACCTCTCTCTTTGAACACAGATGCTTCCTTTTCTCTGCTCTTTCTGATCTCCTTATTCAGATATCCAAGGCAGTAACAGTTTAACTGCTCTGCCCATGCCTTGCCTCTGTCTTCCTTTTAGCATGGTACGTCTGCCTATTTTTAAGGCAGAGCCTTTGGTGACAGTAACATTGTTCCTATCAATCCACAGACCGTAACCAATGTAAAACAGCATAATCATATGAAATAATTTCAGGGAAAGATAGCTATGACAAGCTTGGAATTCAGTACTTACTATGCCAAAAATAAAAGAAATAGAAGGTTACTGATTGGATTTTTCTAGATATATTTTCCAGTTTCACTGCAACACAGAAGTTAAACACAAGCAGAGTTTCTAGGTGCCAGATAGAGCTCACACAGAAGTGGGAACTGAGGGGTTGATGCACATCTTTGCAATACAGGAAGAGCTTTGAAGTAATTTTTCATAGAATCACAGAATCGTCTAGGTTGGAAGGGGCCTTTGAGATCACCCAGTCCAACCGTTAACCTAGCACTGCCAAGTCCACCACCAAACCATGCCCCTAAGCACCACGTCTACCCATCTTTTAAACACCTCCAGGGATGGTGAGGTTTGTATGAGATGAAACAACAGTGAGAATTCAACACTGCCTTTGCTAAAGCTCTGAGAAGCAGAGGACCTTTTCTTCTGCCCCCATCTTCCACACAGGCCTATGTCCGCACATGAAAAAATGGCACTTCATCAAACAAAAATACCAGCGTGCTGCATGCTACTGTGCAGCCTTCTCACGCGCAAATCCCTACTTGGAGCAACGCAAGCTTGCACCCATCTCTCAGCAAAACTAAAAGCAGTATTTTTACCAAGTTGCATATCTGGCTTTGGGGTGGGACTGTGTGCAGTCCTGAAGATACGCTCTCAAAGCAGGGCTGCCCCTGAGGTAACGCTCCGGGAGTGCGGCAGGGCAGGACATGCGGCCCAGATGAGAAGCTTCCCCATACAGACACATAAGCCATGGCCAATGGTAAACTGATCATTTTGCTGCATTATTCTGGATATTTTGAGCTGAAAGCTGGACAGGACACTGTCCCTACACCAAACTGTAGTGCAAAAAGGTGGCTGTTGTCCCCGTATGTCCACTGTTCCCTGCAATGGATATCAAAGACAAGAGAAGGATGAGCAATTACTAAGTTTTGGATGAAAGACTGTTCCTGCTCCTTGGTAATGACAATACTGCAGTTGTTTGTGATATTACTTCCCCTCCCCCTTTTTTCCAGTTCAGAAAATATTCCATTCCAAATTACAGACCCCTTTACTCCAAATGGGCCATTTACCTAAAAAACTATGTCCTTACCTTCCATTAAAATCAAACAGGTGCAAACCAAGTTATCTGCTGGTTTAATTCGGTTAGTGAGCATTTTCATCTGGATTTTTTTTACTGGAAATTAGTTTTTTAAACAATTTAAAAACAACAGGGCTCCCTCAGTTCTTAGATTGAATACCAATGCTAAAATAAGAAGGTGAAAACTTTGGCAACGCTCCATTCCGACAACTTCTAATCTTATTTCCATCTAATGAAAAGATAACTACCATTTCATGTGTACACAATGAAGTTGTCTGTGGGCTCTAGTTTAAAAAGATGATGACAAACTCTGCCTCACTCTCTCCAACTGGTTGCACTATGTGCAATTGGTATTCCAATCCAACATGAACCAATTAGATCCTGCTGACGGACAGTATCGGTATCTTCTGTATACTTCATGACATTGAATATCCTTGTTTACAGTATCTGACAAGGCAAAGGTAACTAAAAGAAGGCTGACAAGCTTCATATTTTCATGACAGCACACAAGGACAGATCCTGTTATACTTCATGTGCGTGTTCACAGCTGGCACACTGTCAAGGGGCACTGTAATATGAATTAAGGTCAGCATATGAATCACAGTGTCAGTGTGTGCACAGCTGGACTCTTAAAAACAGATGCAAAGGCTCGTGTCTTCCTACCACTATATTCACAGATAACCGAATCTACTAGTTCATACTTTCCAAAAATAACTATCAAAATAGCAAAAATAACAACAAAGTGCCTTTCTTTGCCTGATACTGGCCTCTGTGAATACTTTTTTTTTTTTTGAAACAAATAGTAAATAGGCACCATTCTCATATTATTCAATTTCATATCCTTCAGAAAGATCCTTCCCAACGTGCATCATCCTTCTCGTCTAGTACGGAAGAACCTGGGCTGCCAGTAATTCTTTCAGCTTTTCCAGGCAATTGCTGGTTTCTTTGCTCGCATCTTAGCAGCTGCCCTGCCAGCCTGAGTCCCTGGCAGGAGGAGCACAGAGGTCATGGGAAGCGGACCTCTGTGGTCTAGAGCAGTAACCAAGGTCCTTGTCCCCTGCGTGGAAGACCCTGGATACTTGGGTTCACTGGGGCTGAAGTCAGCTTTTCTATGACAGTTAAATGAAGAAGGAGGATAATCTCAGTTTAATATCCTGGAGTTCGTTTTTACTGTTTATCATCAAATAAAAGGAACCCTCCAGGGGAGGTGAATTTCTAACCCTATTGATTTCATAGCAACGAAGCAGATTTACATGGGGTTTGGTGCGTTGTTTTTTTTTTTTTCCACCTGCTGATGTTTTGCTGCAGACTTTTGGCACGGCAGCGCAGATGCCGCAGAGACCCTCGGCAGCCCTTCGCTCCGGCTGCCGCCTTCCCTGGGAGCCGCACGGCAGCGTGCACCAGCCCACCCCAAACCCATCCGTGCCGGGGCAGGGACGGGGCAGGGGACAGGGCGATGGCTCACCTCCGCTCTTCCATCAGGCAAAATGGAGCTGCCGAACCGAAGACCATCAGGCAGTTTAGATTAAATTAACCTCCATCCCCGAAGGGCAGCCTTTCCCTCTTTCTGCTCGACAAGTGGTGTTAATATGCCAGCCATATTCCAGACTTATTCAAAGCCTAGTCCTGTACAGGCTAAATACATAGAGTGTTTGGTAATATTTCTTATTTAAAAGCACGCCATTTGTGTTAATATCACTTTCTTCTGACTGGAATTAGTTTACACTACATTGAAAACCCTATTCTATTGACCCAGAAGCAGAGAAAATTGAGAAAATTAATGGCATGTTGAAATAAATGACTTTTTTCCCTCTATTAAGCACATTGAATTTAGAAAAAAAATCCAGATGTACGACACAAACTGTGGAGCATGGTCTTCTTAACAGTAATAGATTAAATAATTGAACGAAAACATGCTAATTCTAAGTGGAAATGGACTTAAATGTTCAAAAAAATGGAAGATAACGGCACAGTAATGATTATATGGAAACGTCTATTTTCATACTTTCCTATTTTTGCATAATCACACCACTTAATAAAGCTCCAGAAAGATACTATGCACTGCAAATTTTAATTTATGCAGCATGTAATTCAGCTGTAGTTCCAGACAGCCTTACTTCTTAGAGGATTAGAGCACAGTATTATTTTAATGTTGCTCCACAAAGACATTAATTAAACAGTATATAGATAAGTTCAAAGCTGGTTGAATTTCAGGCCAAGAAAGCTTTCTAGCTATCTTTTAAAATGTCTTTTGTAGACAATTTATCAAATTCTGCAGGTTTGCTTGCTGAAGCTGATAAATCTTATTTACATTTGAGGAATTTTAACCCAGCCTGTTCGGTGACTCAGACGAGCAGTGTTTAGATCAGTTGCACAGCTCTCCAACCTGCGCACAACTTCTTCCTCTGCGAGCTCTTACTACTCCTGCCAGAATTAGTCTATGTATCCATTTTCTATGAGCCGTGTTTGTGTCAGAGAAACACAAGCCAGAATCTTGTCAGCTGAACTCGCTACTTGCTGTCTAAGCGCTGCTACTGCTGCAGCCACTGAGCAGAATATTTTGATTCCAAGGATAAGATTTATAGCATCCCGAGTTAGTAAATAATGAAAAAGTCATAGCATATACAAATCACACTTGCAGGGTTTAAATCCTGTAACAGTTTTACTTTCGAAGTTTTCAACAGGAAAAAACTCTATCTGAAAAGCATAAAGATGTCTCCAGCTTTTGCTGCAGTATTTGAGAAGCATACATTACAGTAAAAAATCACAGCCTAAAATAGAAATCCTTAATCAGCGATTACTGTGAAGCAATGTAAATACTGATGTATTTACAGATGAAAAGAGGTCACACAACTCAGCCAAAATACTCCATTTTCAGAAATTCACAATTCTAGTTTAGTTTGTAGTATTAAAAATACCCTGTAAATTTACAGTCACATTATAGGCAGCTAGGGTACACTGCCTTCTCCAGTAAAATATGTACTTCTATATAAATCAAGTTTATAGTTTGCACTGTGCTGTAAATGTGTTAAGACTGTTCCTTTTAAAAGTGTATTAACAATTTTCAAAAGGAGATAGAAGATGCCATTTATAAAGCACATGCCTCCAAAATCCTCCCGAGGGCAAGTGATACAACAAAAAGGCCAACAGGAGGTAACACCTTCATCACTCTGTCTGACACAAGGGACCAGGACAGAATTTTGAGATCAGTCCATAGATTAAAGGAAGTCCTGCATGAGAGCATTAGAGATGGAAAACAGCTTATGGGAAAACAATGTTTTTTTCTTTTGCTCATGTAGTTCATCAGTTCATAGCCCTAAATTCTGTAGTGAATTTCAGGATTGGACATCTCGGGATCTCAGACCATCCAATTTATGCTGGCGTTGAATAAAAGCAGAAACTTTTCCTGGGGTTCAAAGCTGAGTCATGGTTCACCTAAAAGAATTGTGAACTTCTGTTAACCTTTCAGTGAACTTAAGTCAGGCAAGTGGTTCCTATAAAAAATAGAAACTAGAGTTTCACACCGTACAACTGCACTGATCTTCCACTCCCAAAGCCAATAAAATGTTACTATTTGCAGCCACTTATGCTGGTTTGAAAGTTGAGATGTTCCTTCACAAATGAAAGAGGTGAGCAATGTCAAACAGTCCTCCCTAGGAAACATTATGTATTTGGGAATCTAATTTCACCTATTCAATTACTAAAAATGTTTTGTTTGGTTTGGTTTTGTTTTGTTTTTTATATCGACAGATATTTCATGACCAAACTCCAAAGCTTTTCTGTCACAACTTATGTTTAATAATTTCCACTTTATTCAGTAGGGTCTTTTGGTGCCTCTAAATTTAAAGGGGTTCTTAAATTTTAAAAAAGAAACATGAAATTATTCCGTCCCTACACCCTGATCATCTGTTTACAGTAAAAATACTTAAAAATACAAGACCAACTTAAGAAGCCCACATCCCTAATATACTGGAAAATACGCAGTCAAATTCGCAAGACACTAAGCTTTTCTTTGTAGACGTAAAAGCCATAGCAATTCCAAACTATGTTTCTCAAACAGCAGGTATCAAAACAAGAAAAAAAAATTGTTGCACAACTGTCAGAGAACATATGACCCCGCTAATTCTTCTGCCGATACTTTTCCTAAACCAACTCAGTAAAAACCATCACACATTTTGACTGGTTTTATAGCTACAAACAGGAAGACAAAGTACAGAGTATAAAATTAGAGGTGATTCAATAAATATTAATTGCCATAGCTAAACCAACCACTATGAGTTCTATTCTGTTAAAAAAAAGGAAAGAATGTCTTTCTAATTTAATTATGAAAGCCTAGAATATTATTTTATAAGATGCAAGTCCTAAAAAAATGAACTAGTTATACAAGCTTATATTACTTTTGATCCAGTCTTCAGAGACGTAGGCACCAGTTTTAATTTGGAAATCTAACCCATGTCAGATCTTAAATCTTGCTTTTTGGCCCAGTGCTTTTTTACATGCAAAATAAAATGTTACTGCAAATGTGGTTACTGAATTCTTTTTATTGTACATCTAAATTAGAAGCTCAAAAGAATTCTGAGACACAAATTTCAGAGGCATTGTTAATACAGAAAGAGCTCAAAATACAACATAGGAAGAAACTGAATGCCTTTCTGATGATGGGTTTAACAGAAGTGGGATGAGAACAATGAAGTGGAAAGCCAAGTAGGCAGGAACTAAAAATAATTTATATGAAAAATTTGGGAATTTACTAGTTGGAAATGACAGAGGAGGAAAAAGGACTAAAAGGATGAACTGATGGCAGATTAACTGTACGCTATCACCATTATAAGGCTGTAAAAGGACAACTGCTATGGGAGTGACAAAAGGGACAACAAATGGGAACGGGAGAGGTACTGCTAAAAAGAGGGAGGGAAGTATAAACATTAGTGCTCAACACCACTGCAAAACAGTTAAAATTCATATTATACCTTTTCAGGCTGACTGTTTGGGGGGAAAGAAGTAATGACAAGTGTACTGCAAGTACACATTCTGAAGTAATGCTGGAAAATAACTTTTTTTTCTTTCATGTGGCAAATTAAAGGCTAAGAAGGAATGTGAGTATATTCATAATTTCAGCAGGGATAAACACTGGAAGGAAGGAAAGTGCGAAATAACAAATGGATACACGCTACAAATAAATTAAGGCTGAAAAAAAAAAATCAGACTTCCAGTAAGAATAGCAATGACATTTTGAAACAGCACATGACAGGAGTAAGAGGAAAAAAACACCCCACAAACTCAGTTTATAGACAGAATATAATATAGTTGACTGTTAAGGTCTATGATTGAAGTTCAGGTGCTTAACTTGAAAAACTTAATTAGATGAATAAAAGTTGAGGAAGGGAAATAGAGAGAGCAAGAGGACTGGAGCAACAGAACAGTTGCAGAGCTGATCAAAAGACAGATGGGACCGACAGTGTTTAAGATTATTAACTTTTCATTTATAAGGAAACATGTAATACATATAGTTAGGGCTGAAGCAGCTTTTTGCCAACAAATGCTTCAGTCTGCAAGCTCAGAATTTACCGTGACTAGCTGATAGGCAGCAATTGCCTTAGACTAGCTGACAGGGGTATAATTATTCTCCATCTTCCACCTCTTGTTACAAACCCTTGAAAAACAAAGTTCCTTAAAACTAATGACATATACTGATAAGCTTTTAGTAAGAATATTTAAGTCCCTTGCATACTGCATTTATGAAATGTTCTCCACCTTCATGTTCACGGTATATGTACACCTAATACCACAGAACACAAACATGCACTTTAAATATGTTTACTCAATTTCCATGATGCTGAACATTATGGATATATAACTAATAATTTTTTGTCTGTACAGAATATGAAAACCATGGGTTCTAAAAGATAAGAAAACCTTTCACCACTTGTTTGACCTAAAGATTCAGTAAGTATACCATTTATGTGGTCACAACATTTCCTATTTTCATCCAAAATCCAAATTGCAGTCATTATATACAATCAAAACTCAAAAGCACATTCCATATACTGAGATGCAAATGAACATGTATGCAAGCTCTCTTACAAGTACAGCACATCCACACTGCTGCAAGCAGTCACTCTTGCAGCTAAACCAAAATTTGGTCAGACTACCATCCAAGAATGTGCATTTAAGCCTGTCAAGCCTCAGAACTGTACATAAGCTTCACAAAGCTCCAGGACAGCTGGGATTGTGATCCAGCCGAAATACAAAGTAAAGCCGTCGTAGCAGAAAGGTGAGGGAAAGACAACTACTGTTTCACCAGCAAAGATTCATTGCACATATCTGTACACAGAGACCTTCTGAGATACTTGCAGAATTTAAAAAGAATACACACTGTTCTAGCTGGATGGGTTAGAAAATAGTTCTGGCTATTGACTTACACATCATAGCGCTATCAAATGTCATTAGAGAAGAAAAATCATAATTGCAAACCACAGAAATTATCCCACAGAAGAACAATGTGGGTATCACTGACACAGCAGCCTGTCTTTTGCATACAGGAATACGAAGGGCACTTTGTATTACTGTAGTTCAAATGAATCCATATGTTTATATATGATTCAAGCATGACAATATCTAAAATATGAGCTACTCTATTATGTTCACAAATACAGTAAAGTATTACTTTGTTTGTGGGGATGCAAGTCATATTGTTGTGACTTCATAATAAGCAATATAGATAGAGGAAAAAGCAATTTAACCATGCACAGGTTGCTCCTGATTTGTACAATTTATTTTAAGATTACTGCATATAACTACATTTTTTCACTAATTCTGAGCATCTCCTTCTGTATGATACTACAATGATTCCTAAACTCTATGTCATGGCAACACAGTCCGTTGCTGTAGACCAATTCTGGTGTCCCCTATTCAATGTTATTCAATAGCTGGAGCATCAGGTGGAAGGAAGGAAACTGGAAAGGAGATGAAAGTACTAGTTTAAAAGTATCCTGCAGTGGTATAATATTGCCTTTTGAGTAGTATCCCAAGATACTTCACAAACTCACATCCATGGAAGACAATTTTGTGCCTTTCCAAAACTTTTGGGTACTACTAAAACACAACAAACATCTTATCGTACACAGCTTAGAGAAGGAGAACCTAACCGATACGGTGGTGATGACTTAGAGAACGTCCAATACAGTTCAACCCAGTATCACCCCTCCTCTTTCGGATTCGTCTTCTATCTTTCTGAAGAAGTGGCATTTTCAGCAGCACAGGTCCTACTTCCCCAAAGCACTGACATCAAGCAGCGCCATATGAATCATCATAAGCACAGGGCTCACGCTCTCTTCAGCTGCCAGTCCAGATTGAGCTTGTTCAGGACCCACTACCACATCCATAAAGTAATGCGCATGGTCTTTAAAACACAAGTATATGCCTGCCACATAATATGCAAAATAAATCAGTGTGTCAATGCATGCCGGTATTCTCGTGCTGCATTTATTATACTTTTAACTGGCTTTCTTACTGGATCAGCTACAAAAGCAGACACAATGTCAGGGCCCTGCAGGCACTAATGTCCCTGTCCTGCACACCCTGCCCAGGACCCCATTCCAGCCCCGGGGCCGTCACCCTCTGCCCCAGCAATTGTCACAGCAGGGACGGTCTCCAGCTCCCCACAGCCCTGCCCTGCCCGGCCATGGGGCCCGCCGAGCCAGACCCACCCATGGGCCCACGGCCCACCCTGGCCTCGGCCTGTCCCCATCCCCATGGAGGTGCCTGATGCCCGTGGCTGGGGCTGCCCTGCTCATGGCTGGGGTGAGACAGGCCCTGGCTGCCCAGCGCTGCCCGGCCAAGTCTCCTGGGGAACCCCAATGCTCCTCCATACCCCAACCCCAGGGAGCTATCGGCCATTCTAGCCCCCTGACGTACAAAAATGCAGAAGATAGATGGTAGTTAAGTGCATGCAAGGAATATTTCCTAATAGATTTTACTCTCTAACATCATTACTATCTCTCTCATAAAGAAATAAGCTATATATTTGCCAAGACTTTTGGAAACAAACACAAAGTTAGACTCTACAGAATAGCAATTAGAGATGGATGATTTTCAAAAATATTCAAGATTGACAACAGCAGCAACTGTGTGTCCTAAACGCTTCCAAGAACCAAATGTTTACATAAAAATTGATTTAAAACCTGACTTTTTATCCTACTATTTCCCAGTTTTCTCCCATTGGACAGAGGTTTGCCAGTGACTTCCTTCGAGACTGTCAGAAATGGTACTTCTGGAGAGCAAGGTGTGCTTCTTTGAATGCCTTCTCTACCTCAAACAAAGAGGAACTTGTGTATTTTTAAAACAGGAAAAAAATCAATAAAAATTCTCCCTTACACATTTACCTTTCCGTACAAAGCAAAGCGACACAACAAAGACATTAGTTGCAATATAGAATGCATTTTTATGCACCGTGTTCACAAGACATATAGCAAGTCAGGCAACCACAGCAGGTGGTCAAGAGCTTCATGGATGCTACTCCTAAACAGTGACATGCATGGACTCTGTATTGAAAAACTCTGAAATATCATTAAATAGCAATCCTTGGAGAACTCTAAAACCACTAGTGGTCTGTTGCTCTGGGATATTTGGGAAAAGCAGAGGAAGAACACGGAGGGCAGTACCAGAAGGCATTTTGATGCTGCAGTGATGTAGACTAGGGGCCCCCCAGGGTGTAGGCAGAGGCAGGGGGTATAAACACAAATCACAGTCAGTTAGTGGTTACTGAAGGAATGCAGCCTTGGGAATTTGGTAGAACCAGCATAAACAGGAAAATAAGGAACATTTATCTCACACATGTACAACACCCTTCTATGAGGTGCAAACACAAAGGTGGCCACAAGCAGGTTCAAAAAAATGGCTGCAACTGCCTCAAGGACAGGAGTCAAGGAAAAACAGCGAGGGAGAAGAATGGTTCTGGCATTGTCTCCCCAGTTAGGGATGCCAGAGCTCACTGCTGATCCTCGGTGTCCCCAGTAGATCCTCTCTCCTCTCTGGCAGGGAGTGAACACTGCCTTTTGGTTTGCCATTCACCACATTCTGCAACTGNCCCCAGTCCCCAGGGTGTAGGCAGAGGCAGGGGGTATAATCACAGTCAGTTAGTGGTTACTGAAGGAATGCAGCCTTGGGAATTTGGTAGAACCAGCATAAACAGGGAAATAAGGAACATTTATCTCACACATGTACAACACCCTTCTATGAGGTGCAAACACAAAGGTGGCCACAAGCAGGTTCAAAAAAATGGCTGCAACTGCCTCAAGGACAGGAGTCAAGGAAAAACAGCGAGGGAGAAGAATGGTTCTGGCATTGTCTCCCCAGTTAGGGATGCCAGAGCTCACTGCTGATCCTCGGTGTCCCCAGTAGATCCTCTCTCCTCTCTGGCAGGGAGTGAACACTGCCTTTTGGTTTGCCATTCACCACATTCTGCAACTGCAACCCAGCAATCATACATAAAGTACTAACCTTATGATTTAATTGGATTAAGTATGTTAGGATTTCAAAGAGCTCTGTGTGTGTGTGTGTGTGCTTTCTGCTCCAGCCTTCCCACATGACAAAATGATTGATACCGCAGCAACCACTCAGAGTAAATGCAAACATAACAGATGAGTGCAGCATCAAAGTCCAGGAAAGCTGTAGAATCTCCATCATAAGAGGTCTTAAAGCAGAACAGTGGTTTAGGTGTACACAGTTCTGCTGTGGACTTTTGACTTATTTTTTATGATTCCATAGAAAAGAACTTCAATGTTACTTAAAAAAAAAAAAAAAAAAACAGTACTAATAATTTATAATGGAAAAGGAGACTTGCAATAGAGCTGAAAATGGTGGAACACCTTAGTGCTGCCTAGTGATAAGTAGTTTCTGTTATTACATTTAACATATTCAAAAATGAGATCTATTTTTAAACCTAACATACCAGCATGGAAGAATTATTCAAGCTGTAACACTCAACTGGATCGTGCATCAGCAAAAACTTCACCTTAAAAAGCTAAATAGCTCAGACATCCTATGAGTCAAAAGGTCACTGGCCATCATCAGTAGAGCCAGATCCAACACAATGATATTTAGAAAGTGTTAGATGATGATCGGGTGCAAACATTATTATTTCTTACTTATTTCTTAAAAAGTATAAAACTTGTAAATAAAAACTGGCTGTCTGCTGAGACTTGAGATATCCAGTAAATTAACTAGTTAAACAACTGACCCTGCAAATTGCTCCATAAAAGCAATTTGCTCAGTTTGGCTGCACATGGAGTTTGAAAGCCAACAGAGCAGTCCGGGGCACTCAGAACTAGAGTTTACAATACTCATAGTGCACCGTACTAAAACTGGCTTTTTAAAGTAGCAAAAACAGATCTCACTATCAATTCTATCTTTTGGTCTGCTTACCAAAGGTCCGATTCATACAGAAAATACTACTGGTAAGTTTGTTCTAGAAAAAAGAATGAGTCAATTAAATAGAATTAAGGAGAAATTTATGAGAAAAGACAAGAATATACTGTCCCGCATGTTTAAAAATCATCAATATTAAATGCACAATTGCTGAACAACAACAGAGCTGCAACAAGTTCTTAGAGTGAAAAACACCTATATATTTTACTATTTTTTTAGGGAAAAAACCCAAACAACAATTATCTTAGGAACAGCATAATTAGAAAGCTGATTGGAAAAGGCTCAGTTTGCATAACTTACCAATGCCTTCATATTTTGTTATGTTTTGCATAAATGCACAGAATTATGCTCTTTCTTATTCACAAAACTTGAGAAAAATGTCATGCAAGTTAAGAGCTTCCTCAGTCTAACACATGAGATTTAGAAAATTTTTGCAACCTACATATTAGGATGGCAACTTTTTGGTTTTTTCAAAATGTAAATTAACAATGAGGCTTCGTTACAAACTCTTTACTTCCTTTGTGCTTGTACATAATATTTTCTCATATATGGATTCAGAATAGCTCTTTTTACCTTAAATGGCTACAGTTTATATTAAAAGATGAAGCTACACTGAGAAGAAGTCATGATTAAATCACAGTTACTAAGCCCATCTCTGCTTAACCTTGACCACTTTTAAACCATAAACAAATGCAGGAGAAAGCAATCAAACAAATGAGTAGTTCTATGGCAAAGGTTTCTCTCTTTGGCTTTTATAATTATGAACTATTAGAAAATGAAAGTATGCTGCAAATTGCAGTCCTTTTCTTGCTCTTTTTCCTGCTAATTCCATTGAAAATTTACCGTGTTCTTTTCTCTTCTTCAAAAAAAAAAAAAAANAAAGCAGCGAAGAAGAAAATATGATTGCTCTGTTTTCTTAGGAAGAAAATTGTGTTTTGACATGCCACTCTAGTACTGGACAGCTTTACTGAATTCAAGAACCTGCCTGCCTAAAGATGCACAGGTGTCTGCAGTTCCCATTACAGTGAACAGGAATTATATAAGCCTAGAGATAGATCTGACACCTTCAACATCATCTCAGAAAGTCATAGCATTTGAATGAATCTGAGAGACAAGCTCAGATTTTAATTTGACTGCCATCGTTTGTCTGCTGAAAAAGGGAGGTTTGCAAATCTCATCTTGTGAACCAAAAATCATTTTCAAACCACTCATTAAAATATGAGTAACAAATAGAGACTTTACATTCATTTTACAACATAATACAAATTACTAAACATACATACATTCTAGAAACTAGGTTTAGTATTAAGAATTATTATAAATCCAATGCATTCTAGCTCTCACCATGATAGAGTTCACAAAACTGATGAAGAAAACTTAAAAGGGTAACACTACAATAAAATGCAAATGGAAATATACGAGCTTAACTACATACAGACTTGGTCTCCACAGCATGCCCATCTAAGCAACCTCATCTAGTGGAAGCTGGTGGGTTTGGAACTAGATGATCTTTAAGGTCCCTTCCAATCCAAACCATTCTATGACCTGTACTGGCTTCCTAAGGGACCAGTTGCCTGGAAGTCTGCAACTGAGTCATCTAGTGAAAAATTCCCATCTCACAAAGAGGAAGTAATTATAAAAAGGGCACAAATTCCTTGTTCATCTACGTTCTCTGTCAGTACTAGAAAAGAAAATTTTCAGACTATATTCTAACAAATCTAAATCAAAATACTGTAATTCATTAGCTAATACACAACGCCCTAAAGCCCAATGAACTAGATCATATGGCCAGCCATATTCTAACCTAAAAATCAGACTGGAAGGATTTTATTATGGGTGGAGGAACAGTCAAGGCTATACATATAGTTACATAAGCCTACAGGCAAAGCTGATTTGGAATTTGTTTCTAAGAGAGCCTAGAAACTAGGGAAGAAAAGCACAAGGTTCAGAATCGTAACAGATCCCTTGATCATCTCCTTTTTTGCCCATGTCCCCACACGTGCGTGCAGAATGAAGCTGCATTCGCCTGGGAGAGCGTGCAGGACAGAAGACAGAAGGAGCGTGCTGGAAGTGGACAACGACCACTGAAGAAATGAGGCAATTCTAGCTGGAGAGAAGCATTAAGCCCGTGAAGAGACACCGAGGAGAAATGATAGTTCATAACTTCTGTTATTTTAACTACTTGTTCATGTATAATTTAACAATCTTTTTCTTGTACTTCTTCAGTGAACTGCAAGCGTCTCTGGATTCGTTAAGTGACTGCAAGGGTACAGTTCTGGCTCTAGGTAAGGCCTCAGTGCATAATTAAACAGAAGCACATACTACTAACACTAATAATTCACTGCAGTGGAGTATGCAGTTATACAACAGCCATACCTAATTTCTGAAGGCTGTTACCAGAGATGGTTTACGTAAAAGTGAAAAGCCATGTGTGGCTTGCGACATGCTTTTGGGCTCAGGAAAGTGCAATAAAAAGGGAGAAGACTGCTGCTAATTTATACAACCACCTTACAATGTATTTTTTATAAATATCTAACACTATGAGCGATGTATATATATCACAACAAATGGATGTTTGTCTAGTTACGAATTAACCAGTAATAACAATAAAACTGTTGGGCCTTGGCATGAAATTAGTAAGTGGACATGGCCAAGAAAATGCTCAACCCATATGTTTTATCTCACAATCTCTAATTGCAGGCAATGGGAGTTCTCGGGTCGTCAGCCCACTTTAAAATCATGTCACTTATTACATAAATAACAGGTGAAATACATTTTTTATGTTGTTATAGTCTTTAGGGAAGGTATAGAACATCTTATCATATTAAAATATAAAAAGTTTTAGTAAAATGTTAGTCAAAATAATAAAAAGGTGAGAATATTCAATAATACAGGGCAATTGCTATATACTACCAAAAAAAATAACCACACACCACAGGGATTTTTATCTTTAAAGGCTTGACTCTAAGACTCATCAGCATCCATTATAATTCTATAAAATAAGTTAAGGCAGCATCTGGTACAATCTATATAGTTTTATAGTCAAGCATACAAAAATGCTGACAACAGTTATGAGATCTCGCAATAAATGAAGCTAAAGACTCTTTACTCCATCTACCAGCGTGTATTTAGAAAAACAAAGGCAAAAGCTAGAACAAAAGAGGAACCCAGAAGCGCATCCATTTTTTTTAATGACTAAATAATACTTTTAAAGCATTAACAGATAGTGGGAACTGCCGATGCACAGGAAAAGGAAGCATTTCACAATCATTTTAGTTTAATCTCAATTAGTTCATAGCCGTAAGCAAGGTGATACTCAAGCAGTGACCGTTTCAAACAACTGTTTGATTCTCTTGAGGCTAAATCTATTCCCAGATACACATCTCCAAAACATGTACAACTGTGAATAATGGAGCAGTGGTTTATTTTTTTCTTCCTTAAAGCCATAAATTTGTATCGAAAGAATTATGCAGAAAACCGTGTAATTTAATACAATAAAATCTGTAGCAAAGTACAAAAGATATCATATAACATCATTGTCGTGATTAATTAGCAGTCACCACAGAACCACATAAAATGTGAGAGCTTTTTGTCAAACTAGTGTAAAGGGGTAAAGACATCTTAACTTGCAATACAGTAACTTCTAAAAACTTTCCTACCTCCTGCCTTCAAAGAAATGTCAGTGCTGCTCAAGGTAACAATAAGTATTATCCAGCTCTTCTACACCTGTAAGTAGAAGAACTGTGTAGTACATAACTGTTCCAGAGACGTGAACAAATTCCAGCCAGGACTTGCTCCAAGCACAAGTTGTGGAGTGTGACACTTCACAGCTCCAACAGAGTACATCCAGCTTTGCCTATCTCTATTTAACAAGAGTGACTACTGTTTTCCTGCTTATCTTCTGTCAACATGATTTGCTAATTTTCCTTTTGTTATTGGATTTGAAACCATTGCAGACATCATAAAAATCAGACAGTGTTGCATCAAGGTGCACAGTATTACAGACAAGAACAAACACAAAGGTCTTGATCACCAGTAGCACCAAACAGGCTGTCCCGGTTTGAGGTAAAACAGAACCAATTTTCTGTACAGTGATTCTGCTTTGCAGCTAAGCCTCTTCTAACGAACTGCACTTTCTAAAATTAACAGCATATTGCTGAGACACTGTTCGCTCTCAGAGCGGTAAGACCTATGTTTATATTGATGCCAAGGGATGGTGTACAGAGAGGCTCCTGCTTATACTTATTGCTGTAACACCCAAGGGTGGCTAACTCGGTTATTTGCCCCGTTGGAGGGTCGGAAGCAGAAAAGCATAGAGGGGTTCCACCTGTGGGGAAGAGCAGACAGGACAGGTGACCCAAAAATGACCAACAGGGTATTCCATCCCATCTGCCTCAACGGGTCAGCCCTCTTTTCCTTCAATGGCCAGTGTCTGAGGAGGACTTTCTCTGGTTGTCTGCCTTTGATCCCAATATGTGCATTCCTGAATCCAGATCTGGAATCCAGATCCAGAATCCAGATCCCATCCATCACTGAGTCCAGTCTGGGACTTTCCCAGTGCCTGACAATGATGTGATCATCATCGTGGGAGGCTGATATGGTTTTGTACATATTATGCATATATTTCATTATTTCCTTTTTATTTTTTTATTATTAATATTTCATTAAAGCAGTTTAGTTTCCTCTAAACTCATAAGTCTCTTTCTCTCTCTCCCTCCTCTCCTTGGAGAGAGAGGTGGGGGAAGAGCATCTGTTGTTCATCTCCGTGGCCAGTGCCGCCCAAACCAGGACTCGGGCACAGGCTGACAGGGAACTTCTCTCAAGCCATTTGCAGCTCATTCTGTTGTGCGGCTGTTTCTGTGCTTCCCATACCAGAGGTCAGAGCAGCCATAGGGCCACCTCGAGATAAGACCTCCAGATGCTGAGAGAACAGACTAGCAGAGCTCAACAATCCTTAACCCAAATCCTCATCCCATAATAAATACCAGAAGGTGAATGATACTAATATTCTAATTTCATTGCTTTTTGTATACGAGGAAGCGTGAACAGAGCAAAGCCCTGCTTCGGGACACCTTCAAGTCCTAAAGAGCTTGCAAGGTGAACAGCACTTAAGAGAGTGATCTTTAATTACATAAACAATGAGATCCTGTTCCCCCCTTTTTTTTTTAAATTGCATCTGCAACTCAAAAAGTGCCATAAAAAGTGGCATGATTTAGCTAGTAAAATACTTAAAACCCTGGTTGTTTTCTTGAGGTTTTATTTGTTCCCTGAATACTTTCAGATCCAAGCATGTCTTTTCATGAGCCTATTCACTTCAGCAGTTAACTGCCCTAAATTCAGATGTTTAAATATCTTTCATCTTTCTAAGTAAGTTTCAGGTAAGCACACATTTTGGAGGATAAGACTTGAAGGGACTTCAAGAGGTCAACTAGTCCACCTGTCGGCTTCAACTTAACAATACTATTCCTAACCGATACCATTTTAACCTGAAAGTAAACTCTCCTGTTTCACAGCTTCCCAAGAAAATCTATTCCAAGGCTTAACTGTTCTTGCCATTGGCAAGTCTTCCCTGATGCACAGCACAGATGTGCCTTGCTGCAATCTTTCCTAAGGTCTAACCTACATCTCCCTCAAATCCGTTTGCACTCATGGCTTCTTGTAATCTTCCAACTTTACAGAAAGAACAGTTTGTTACTCTCAAGGTAGAATTTTACCCACTGAAAACTCTAATCACGCTAGTAATCTCTTCTCTACTCTCAGTAACTCTAGTCTCTTCAGTACTTCTTTCTAGGTCATATCTTCTAAAATTGTACTTATTCCCTTTGTTCTTTTTGGATCCACTTAATTTGGCCTACATCTTTCCTCATGTGTGACTGCCATTACGCATCCACACTTTGGAATACTGGATAGCCTTGTGGCATGTCAGAAAAGCTGAGATCCAAAATATGCTGGTCTACTATAAATACAATTTTTCACCTGATGAATTAATACAATCTTCTACTTTCCTCCATACAGTCAAAAATTATAAATCACTCACATGAAAACACACATTAGTACACCATCTGCTTTTAGAAAATATTTCAATAGGTATTGATCCATTACATTAATTTTTTTCTGGTTATTTATATGTTAATTTGCTGTTTGGATATATTTCAAACACGTTACTCATTGCTTTTCACAAGACTAACAACAATTAGTAGGAAGATCTATTGTTCTGACTAGCATTTACTCGTGAACTCATGTAGTGCCAAAGGTAAAATATAATGAATAGGCAGATTCATTATATTGTGTTGGATTTCTAGAACAGGCATAAAAAGCACATTTAGGCAAATAATCGGATTTTGTTATTAAACAGAACCTTCTATCACTATGGGTTATAAGTGACAAGAGGATATAATTTCTGAGCAAAATAAATCTTTGCTAAAATCCAAATACTGGATGGAATAGATCCCTGGCTTGGACTTGTGTGAACATACACTGCAGTTGGCCAGTCCTACTCAGATGAGCCACCGATTCCAACTGGGACATCTAAATACTACCAGAAAACAAATACTGTTGTTATCATTAGTATAAAAACTTGTGTTGCCTCTTTTCTTCATACGATTATAAAGAGTTACCTATATATATATATGAGAAGAGAATAATTTTACCTGTATTTTGACTGGTGAATTAAAAACAGTTATGGCTTTTCTTACCAATACTATACTGAACTCATGACCTCTAAATACATGCTTTTTTTTCAATGTCCCCTTTTAAATTCAGTTTAAAAAAAAATCTCAGTCGTGCGTCTTGTTTTTATTCCAGTTTTATATTTCATACATGCCTGCTAAGAAACATAAATATTAGTCAACAGATCTAAAAAGCACGCACTTTTGTATGATGTGACTCACATCAATCTATAGTACTGCCTTTAAGAACGGGTAGCGCTGATAAATGCTGAGAAAGGTCAATCATTCCTCACTTGTGCTCTTGGGGCATGAAAACAGGCAGTCGTAACAAGGCCACTGAAAATCTGTTACTAATTCCTTTTTTCAAGTTGCTCAGCTGGGAAAAGTAGGGGGTTTATGCCATCTAAGGTGCACTTGCCTGTGAAGATACACACATCTCTCATTTGCATCACCCAAAACCAAAGAGTATATTTCAAAACTACCTTCTATGGGTAGGAGAACTGTCAGACTCCCCCTCTTGGTATATCCCGGCAGAGCAGATGCCAGATAGACAACATCTTTCTCTCCTCCCTGAAAAGAAAATTATTGAGAACTTTTGTCTGCATAACTTCCTTTCACTGCTATACTTCTCTAACCCTACCTCAAAAAAACCCTCTGAAAATACCAAAACTTTTCAAATCCAAAGCTATTTTATCTCCAGGCAGGACCTTCTCTTATTCCTCTTCAGTCCCGTTGTGCCACATACTATCAAGTAGCCAGTGAACTGGGTCTTCCTAATTTTATTTATTTGTCTTAAAACTATCAAAAATTGTGAAAAACCCTCCCAGATTGGTTACCTTTCACATATTCTTTCCTTGTGCAGTATTTATTCAAGCTTAGGGGTTTTTAACTGTCAAGTCTGTTTCCTGGATGGGAAGAGAAACCTTCCACATCTGCATTCTGTGCCTCCTTCTAGCCTGATGTGCTGCTCTGATAATCTCATTCATATTTGCCTCTCCACAAACCTGAGGAAAAAAAAAAAACAACCAAAAACGTATAGAAGACAAACAGGAGAAAAGAATTATACTACAGTATGCTAAAAGTAGCAAACGCCTCAAAAGCAGGCAAATTTGCAGCCGGGACACACTGTCCTCAACTCAGTTTTACTATATATAGGTAACATATGCAGCACATCTGGTACGCGAGGTATCTTACTGCTTGGAGACACGGGTTAAGCATAAAAGGGCAAACTGAAAAAAACAACTCCGACATAAACCCAAACTTTTTTCCCCTCATTCTTAAAAGCAATTCTCTTTCTCACNAAAGCTGGCAATATTATCTGTGTAATAAGTCACATTCAAATTCTTTCCAGGAAAATGTTGAGGGCCAAAGTCTCAAAAAGTTTTAGAAGATAACAAATCCTTCCCTCAAAATGTTTTAGACAGCAGTAAACGTTAGTTTTACCCACTTTATAAAGCTATCAGCCTATATGAACAGAAAGCTCTGAAAAAATTATCTTGAGTATACTGTCAGTAGACATTTTCAAACATTAGCAGAAGAGTAGCAGAATCATTTGGGGTTAGACAGCTAAATAGGATAATGTTCCTTATTATTTTCAGTATCAAAAATGTACACCCTAAGAACTCAAAAATATGCATAAAACTTTTCCCATACTTTTAGAGCAGGCTGCAATATTTAAATCTGTAAAAAGTGACAGAATAAATATATTAAGTATAAACCTTAACCAAGTTATGTGTAACAAATGCATCCTTTTAAAGAAAGTGCTGCAGTATTTTTGCTATTGTGACACTAATTCCTCTAAATGTGTTTGACAGAGAAGTGCCAACAAGAGTGTAACCAATAATTGCTAACTTTTGCCTAAGGCAGAAAAAAACGATAATTGTGAAAAATGTGCTAAACAGACACCCTATTCATATATATTAAGTATACAGTAAATCTGCACAAGTGATACTAAAATTCTGGTTTATAGCCATAATCATCTGGTTATAACAGAAGTATTGGAATTCTCTTGTCTCTACTTAACTGCTGCAGCATATCAATAGAAAATCACCCTATTTTACACAGCTTACTACTAAATGTCTACCCAACAGATTAAGAATGGGGTTCTGAGTTCTGAATACTCCAGTTCGCTACACTTTAAGCAAGATTCTTGGGACTGAATCCACATTTCCTCTGTAGTCCCTCTCCAAACAAGGCTCACACCACTCTAACCTCATAAACCATTCAAAATACTAAATTGCCCTTGATAAATAAGACATTCTAGTCACTTAATGAGCGATCACAGGATAAACAAAGCTTTTAAGTGTACCCAGGGCGGTAACACACCCCAGCTGCGATAGATACATACCCTTGCAAAGTTACTCCCTAACTGCAGGACTTCCCATGGGATTCAAAGACACATTTAGAAACTGTATCCTTCACCTTTCCCCATCACTCCTGCATCTCAATAGTTAAAATGTTCTACTAGGTGAAAGGGCACTTGTCTGGGGGCAAAGGAGTTCCCACAACTAATGTCTGTAACCTCAACTCAATGTTTTTCAGTTCTCTTTGCATAAACGTGTTGAACAGTAACAGATTAGACATTGTTTAAAATCAGACATGAGCAGTGAAGGTAATTCCTTCTCAAGGGCGTATGCAAAAAGTTTTAGCTATTTCCATTTTTAACCCCCCTCCACACTGACTGCAGCTGAGTGGAGTATGTTAAACTGCTTTGCAGGAAGATCAGGCAGGCATGGGACTGCAATTATATATCACAATACCCTTTTCTGGGTTCACAGCTCTATTCATCTTTTAGAAACACTGAAGGACAGATTGGACATAGGGGAACGGATTAGCCACAGGACGACCTGTATTTCCACACAAAAGCCTAAGTGTGGAAAAATGGCACCCTGTGTCACCCATTCTTCACTTCCTGAAAAAAA
Source organism: Anarhynchus alexandrinus (assembly GCA_008711295.1). NCBI lineage: Eukaryota > Metazoa > Chordata > Aves > Charadriiformes > Charadriidae > Anarhynchus > Anarhynchus alexandrinus. Next base: position 600,995 of record VUYV01000042.1, read on the forward strand.
CATATTCATGAAAATAGACATTTAAACAGCTCTTTCCCACTCATCTCAGAACAAGCATTCATTGTTTCTTAACACCATTTAAACGGCAGTAAAGTAATGCTACCACTAACCTGCCTTAATTAAAGAATGCATATAAAAATATTTAAGAATTAAGACAGGGCTACTTAGAGAAAAATCTAAGTTCAGCATAGGAACTAAAATGAAAAATTAGCAATGTGAGAACTCTCAGTTGACTGCAGCAGCACACAATCTCGTATTTATGAATGTGACTGAAGGAGGATTTGGTTCTGGTAATAAGTTTCAGCTGGACGTAATGAAAGTTCTACACACTATAGCCATGCAGTACAACTGAAATTATAAAAACATCTTGTGTTAATAGGTGATAAGAGTTCAACATAACAGATAACATCGCTAATTCCAAGTGAGCAAAAGGAAAATGAATACAGAAAAAGACATGTGGTAATTATATCATTTTGAGATGTTGTAGAAAGTGAAGATTATGTCAGTTTTCTATTAAGACCTGCCTCTGGAAAAATAATAAGCAGTAAATATTACAAAACATGCAAAAATGGAAAGAGCGTGCCGTAATAAATTAAGTCAGACCTTTAATTAATTTTACATGTCATTCTTCTTAAATCAATTGTCTTGCATACAAAAGAGATGCTTGGTGTATGAACTCGTACTGTCAAATTGTCTCAGGAGATCCGTGCTATCAGCTAATCTGATCAAGCTAGGCAAACTGGTGGCTTACTTGTTTGTTCTTTGGGACTACAGGAAATTATCCTGCTGCACAAGGAATAATCAAATGAAAATGTCCAACCGTTTAACTTAGGAATTTGACCACATGGTTGAGTTACAAACAATGAGCCCATGTAGTTCATTAGGCTCCGATGGGAAATTAATCTTTTTGCCAGGAAATCAACAGTATAACAACATGGAGTGTAATGAGACACACCACTCCTAACTTTTTTTTTGAAATTTTAATGTAAAGGGCTAACTCTGATGTCAGAAAAGAATTTAAAATCTTCTGAAGGTAAGGCAACAGCCATCTCACATGTATTCTTCTTCTTAGTAAACTAATATGGTACACATATGGTTAAATGATTTGGTAGTCCTTTCCTCACACTTCTTTCCCTTGCTTTCTTACTGAATATAATTCAAAAGAAAAGCAGGTTTTAAAATGAAAAAGAAAGGAAATATAAGTTTTGCTTTTGCAAACTGTTTACAATGTATAGCTTAAATCTGCTGTTATCTATTTCTTCTTCTCTTACATTCCTGCATTTGAATATATTATGTTTAAACCAATCTTTTTTTATTGGATATTTTAAAAGTTCTTCATAAAGAAGAAACTCAGTTATACCATGTAGACTTTCGGTCAGTTCCACTAAACTATTCAGTGTCATTACTGAAACTACAAGAAGGAATACATACACTGCTGAAGTAATTATACGAAAGGGGTCAAAATGCTATTGTGGAGATTAGCACCCGTCAAGAAAAGGCTGACAACTAGTCCCATACACACAATCTGTATTTACAGTGAGTATATAGTTCTCGGTATTAAATAAAGCAGAAATCTTTTTCTTTTCACAAATATAAACAAACTGATGCAATGAAGTTATCCGGCAAGCTCAAGAGCTTCAGTTTTCTCCCTGCAGTCCACATTAAGAGTGGTTAAAAATGCTGGAGGAGAAGCAATGTAAAATGTGTTAAAGTGCTTGCTGTATGGCCATGGTTTCTGTTTTTATATATTATTTTGCTAGCTTTCTACTCCTACAAAGCAAGAAGAAATATTTTAAGTGAAACAAAATGTTTCTTCCTTTATGGATTATTTACAGTAACACAGGACTCAAAACCAAGCAATGAAAGACTGAAGGGAAAAAAAAAAAACAAAACCAACCAACAAACCAAATCCAGCATAATGGCAAATGCTGACAAAAAACAGCCTGAAATGACTGTCAATATTTCATTCTGCAAAATCTCCTCCAAACAAGTCATCTCATTAGACAAAGATATACAAATACACTGGTCCGAGCATTTTAAAAGAATGTTAAATAAGTGACTATGTGGGAGGCATTGCACACGATGCAATTAAAGCATGGGTAGGTTTCTTAAAGGAGAAATCTCTGGCACTGGGGATATCTCGCTAACTCTTCTTAATTAACCAAATCAGGCAAATCAGTGTTTATTCATTTTAGAAAAGATCTGTGAAAATGTACAGTCTCGTGCTTTTTTTTTTTTTTTTGACTGACACTAATAAAACCAGCAGCGACACTTCAGTGGTTGCAAGGTTGTCGCTTTGCCCAGCCTTGAGTGAAACTTTGTCCCAGTCACATAAAAGTTTTTTTCCCCGCTTTGCGCAGCCAGCACTCCAAGCTGAGCTGGGCTCCTTCTTCTGGCAGCTATCATCTCAAAAACATTACAATGCTTAAAAAGAATAAACGGTTTCACCAAAAACTCCCATATTGTTGTGTTATATTTGTTAACACTGCTTAAAGAACAGCACTGGGCTTTCCCACACACCACCAAATATATATACATCTCTCAGGATTCACACTTGAATCTCAGACTACAGTTAGCTTTACAAATAAGCAGTGGAATCATTATTTTAGCAGAGAAGAAAAAATAAAAAAAGGGTAATTTCCTGAAGAAAGAAAACAAAAAAAGAGCAATGCGAGGGTTACTACCCAAGAAAATTCCTCTATCCACTTAAGCAAGCATATTTTTTTCCACCCAACTCATAAGGAAAAAAAANCAGAGCAAAGCCTGCCACACAATCCAAACTATCCTCTCCAGTAAATTGTAATCACAATTTTCTGACCACCAGGTGGAAAAAACAGGAGCCTTGAAACCATGCAAAGGCCTCTTCCAGTTTTGGGGCAGCGAGGAGAAGGAAGATGCTGAATGCCCAGGATTTGCTCTGCCCTGCCCTTTCCATAGAACTTTAGTGCCATCTATTGAAAATGTACTGAATAAGGAAGAGGGAAAGGATGCCTATTGATTTGGTATAAAAATAAGACGTTTACTTGTTAAGGGTTTTTTGGTTTATTAATACTCCCATGATGACTACTGTTCTGTGGTCATCTGATAGCAACAAATATTTTCTATACGTTATACATGCCCCATAAAGAAATGAGACATTGGCTAAAACACTAAACACAAACATCATACCGATTTTATATACATATATATATATACACATTTACCAAGAATGTAAGTCTAAAGCTACCTATTATCTAAAGGAACAAAAATGAGGCGGCTTTAACGGAAAGGAAAAATAGCGTGGAAGCGCTGCTGTAAATAGAACATACTGGAAACAGTAAAAATAATTAAGGCACCTCTTAAAGACCTCAGTATTAAAGAACAGGGTATGTAGACATGCAGATATAATTACCTTCTTTAAGAAACTGTGAGTGGATGACAAATATAAGAAAACAGCAGATCGCTGCTCCTGCTAGTGCCCATAAAGCTTTCAAGAGCTGCATCTCGGTCTGAAAACTCAGTAAATACCCAGAAAGTCACACAATGAATTTCCACAGCGATGCATCAACGCTTCCCTCTGTGCGCCAGGCGCGGCGGCTCCCGGCAGGGACCACACTCCCGAGCAGGGCGGGCGAGCCCGGGGGCTGCGGAGGAGGGGCCCGGGGGCTTCACACCCCGCGCGGGGGCAGCGGCAGCGGCAGCGCCGCGCTCCTCTCGCCCGGGAGGCGGCCGGTGCGGGGCCCCATGAATCAGCGCTCCCGTCTCCGCGCCAGCCGCGCCGAACCCGCACCGCGCCGCGCCGCGCCGGCGGCGGAGGGCAGAGGGAGGCCGGCAGCGCCGGGCAGGGTTGCGCAACA
>VUYV01000042.1:605567-722358 GCA_008711295.1 Anarhynchus alexandrinus
AAAAAAAAAAAAAAAAAAAAAAAAAAAAAAAGAGACCAAGGCTGTGATTTTGCTGCCGCCCTCCCACTCCCGGGGAAGGACCGAGCCGCGGCGGGCGGCTGCCGTGGAGAAGCCGGAGGGGGGCGGGAAGGCCGGAGAGGTGCTGCGATGCGGAGCCGCTCCGCGGGGGCTGCGCGCTCGGCCGCGCCGCTGTGGGACGCGCTGCAGCCCGGGCCGGCGGCGGAATGGCCGCAGCGCTCCGCAGCCGGCAGCCGCGGGGGCCGCCCCGACGGGGGGGGCTGCCCGGTAAAGGGCACCGAGCTCCGCGCCGCGGCGGCTGCGTGAGACGGTGCGGGGACCGGGGAAGCATCCGCGGGCTGGCGAGCGGCTGTCCCGCGGTTGCGGCTCCGCGCTTTTCGCGTGGAAACGCCGCCGGCTCCCCCGCGCAACTTGCGCGACGCGGGGCCCGCCCGGCACGGCGGGCTGGCGGGGAGAGACCCCGAGGGCGGCGGGGAGGAGGGTACATCAGCGGAGAACCGGGCCGGGGCCGGGGCGGTTGGCAGCACCGCGGGAAGCTGCGGGCGGGAGGCGGCTCGGAGCGGAACGGCACCGCGGGTCCTCCCCGCCGCGGAGCTCCGCCAGGAGCTGAAAGTTGCTGCGCTCCGCGGGGCGGGCTACCGCGGGCTACCGCGCTACCGCGGCAATAGGTGGTAACGCAGCGAGGGCCGATGCGGTACCCCGGGTTAGCCGGGACAGAGGTGAAAGCGCATCCATAGTTTTGAGGATTTAAACCAAGCGAGGCAGTGCCTGCACGCCAAGAGCTTTGTTTTCATAGCTCTTTGCTTACATGCTTGCATTTTTTAATTTTTTTAAATACTTTTCTTAATTTTTAAAAACGGGAGGGTTTCCAGATGCTTGGAAGGACCAATTAATAAAAGCCCAGTATTTTCATTGGGCAAACATCTCCCTTGTTGTTGATGATGTCTGTTAAGTTCATCCCTGTGCTTTTTGGGTTTTCACTGATAGCACAGAGAAACATTAAAAACAACTAGCTTTTGAATTTTCAACTTCACGCAAATCCCTATAAACCCATTTATTGCATTTACTATATTTGAAGATTACAGCAATGCAATGTTAAAGGAATGTCATAGCTACACAAGAGATATTCCACTGTAAATCTTTCATTCTGAAATGTACACTTTGGTGAGAAATTGGCCATGCTTGGGTGCAGTTCAAGTTGGGTTTGTTTGTTTATTTGTCTTCTGGGTGAAAGAAAAAAATGCAAGTAGCTACAGAAAATTCACACATTTTATACTTAAGGAAACAAACAAAAAAAAAACCCTGACATAGCAGCTTCTAAGTCCACCAATAAGTGGATTTTAAAAGTGTCTCAAACATAGGAGTTTATGCAGTCCCACATAAGCAGTAAGTGTCTTTCAGTTTGAACATTCTAAGCTTGGAAAGGAACCCTATGAAAAATTTTAAACATTACTTTCTTTTTGACTAAAAGCATGTGAAGACCCACTGTCAATGGGCCAAAATCCCCAAATGGCTTTCTCCTTTTGAGGTGCAAGATGATAGCCCTTCTCCCATTTTAAACTAGTCTTACTCCTTTGAGCTTCTGAATTAGACGAATACTCCTGGGCTTCTGTGGGCTTTGGATCAGAGCCTTTCGTTAGCGAGACATCAGAATGCGGCACTGTGCTTCCTGGCCACAGGGGAGTCACTCTACATGCACACTAGTGTAAGTGGGAGCAAAATCTGGTTCAGCGCTCACACTGTACAGAGATATTTAGTCTCATAGCAACGAGGGATTCCAGAAGACTTCCCATTTGAGAGGACAGTGGTACCTGGCAACGCCGCTTGCTGTACTAAATATGGCTCAGTGTAGTTTTTCTGTTTTCTAAATAGCTTTGGACCTTTCAAATAGGGTGAGTCCTATACAAAAACATCCATCTTCAATTTCTTCACTAGTCACCTGCATAAAGATTTGTAAAATGTTAAAGATATTTCAAGTTACCAGCCTAGACTTCTCTGGAAGACTTTTCTGAATAAATTTCACTGAGAAAAATTTGCCCTTATCTTTCAGCCTATTAAGATTTGCATCCCCAACTAATGAAATAACACCCATCAAACAACTTCTAAGCTGCTTAGGCCAAGAGAGATTTACGGAACTATCTCCCTGTGAATTTTCAGGATTTTGCCAGAGCTCTGACCCCACGTGTCTCCAGCAATATAGAGGTGGTGGTCCCAGCAGTAGCTCCTGCCAGGGAACCACTCCACAGGAACGCTCCCAGTTGTGTTTTAACGTTAAAGGAGGGATGCTCAGCACCTGATAGCTGGTAAAGGATGGTGATGGCATTGGAAGACATTTCCAGTACAGTTGCAGCTGGGCAAAGTAGCGAGGAAGTGAGGAATGCATTTTCCTGATGATCAAGGAGAAAGAGCAAATGTGCGTTAAAAAACTCACATAAACTCTTCTGAGTTTTTATGGGAAAGCAGCACAAAAATGAAGTGCATAATTTCCAAATGTCTGTTCTCTTTTGGAAATACAGCTCATTTGTTCTTTTTACCAAAACTTCAATCTAGTTCTACAGAATTACTAAAACTGGAACTCTGTAGCAGAGACAGCAGCCTTTGCTCAATTCTAGAGGTTTAAAAATATTACCTATACTCTGCATTTAAGTTTGTGAAAAGATTCTACCAAACTTTAGAAGATTTATTCTTCACTACTGAAATATTTTATAAATAAAAACACGCTAAAATTCCTGGAACACAATCATGTTCAGGTTGTAGTCCATATACCTATAACTAAGCCCCTTGTATTTTCAGTGATGTCGAACGCCTTTTGCATAATTACTTTATTCCTGTTCATGCAATAAAACCCAAAATTATGCATGGCCAATGCAGATCTAAATGCAGTAGCACAAGAGATGACGTTAGCCTATTTTCACTAATGAATTTGGAAACTACTACTGGCTTTGAATCACAAAAAAAATAGAGCAGACGATATCTATTATTAGGTTATCTAGACTAAACCTTTGCCAATGCCCACTGGATTTCATTTTTGTTACTTTTGAGTTATTCAGGCAATAGTCTGTCACCAGTCACTGGAGGTGATTATTCCAGCCCAGTGGTTTTCTCAGCTGGAATGTTTCTCCTGACGCTAAGTTTAACATTTTATTTTGTTGAAATTCACCCAGTTCATCTTTCACATATGCCTGAAGTGGCATTATAAATCTTTTTCCATTTTGAATCTAACCAAATTAGATGATATATTGAATATATAGTAATGAATACAGATGGATATATTTCCAGCAATTAGTTTTTGCAGCCTTCAAGTATTTTTTCCCACTGTTCCCTGCATGCCAATGGCTGGTTCACATTTTTTTGCTACTGGGCTACTCACAACTATAGTAGTCCTCAAAATTTTATCGCTGATCTTCAGCTGATGCTGGGCAAGTGCCACTGGAGTAGAAATTAATCTCTAAAGAGATTAATTCTGTTAATCTCTGTTTGGTGACACGATGCAGCTACCATGAGAACCACAAATACACATCCATTTGACCATCTAAAAGTTTCACTTTGTTTTTCCTTTACTTACCCAATGAGGTAATATGTTAATATGTCTTTAATAATTTTTGACAGCCCAAACCCTGTTTCCAGTTCTTTCTCCTAGTGGTAGATTCATAAGAGGGATAGCACAGCCTAGATATTTTAGAATAACCAATGTGCAATTTCCTTGCTACAGTGCATCATGCCTGCTTAAAACTTCTGATGTATTTTTCTTTTTAAGTCACATCTTTTCCTTTTGGCTTTTCAGTTGTACTATTTTGCTGTTCTTGTCTTCTTCCTCCTGTCTTAGTGAATTTCTATTCAGGTATGATTTTCTTCCTCTTTTCTATTTATAGAGAAAGAACTGTGCCAGCAGTTCATGTCATGTGGACAGTCGCCCATTGGGAACTCATTGCACTTTCTCCCACATAGCAGTCACCAGTTGGTAATAGCTTTTGGCCACTACTGACAAAGGCTGTATAGGAGCTGCCTAAGAAGAAGTGAAAGGTTCTGTAAGACCACTCTGATGCCTTGAACCACTGGTAAATTCCCCCGAAACACAAAGCTGAAGTGACACAACATGACCATCACCGATACATTGGATAGCGTAGTCAAAGTACATTACCATGCTCCTCTTTCCATGGTGTACTCATAGATCATCTTCCTCACAGCTGCTCATCAAGCAATCTCCCCTTACATGATCTAAATCTCTAAACGGCTCAATTCTGAAATGTTGCTTTTGTCCTCTTACCTTTTACCTTACACACTCACCCTGTTACAGGGAGCACCTAGCTTTGCAGTAGCTGCTCTGACACATTTAACAGCACAATTATAGATGACTTGGTAACCACCCATTGACTAAAAATAACCTAGCAACTGAAGACACACTTAGGTATTTATACTTAGATATCCCAGAGGAACCCTTCACAGCTCCTGTAGCTGGGGAAAACATATGTATCTCACCAAATGCAGTAGGCTCGGAATCCTCAGGGGTGGGGGCGGGGGCACGTAGGGGAAGCGATAACATTGCACAGCTGAAAGATTTCTCAGACAACACTCTGCCAGCTAATCCAACTCTTATCCAACTAGCTCTGCAATTAAGGTTTCCCACTGAGAACAATGACAGCATTATGACCTGGGGAATTTTCTGAATAGAAAAAAACCCAATGCATCTGGGATTACAAAATTTAGAGCCTTAGAAAATGCAGCTCCTACATGGATAGTACTTGTAACCAGTACAGATCCAAGGGAACTAGTGCCAGTACGCATATGAGAAAATACATGAGCTGTAATGAATGAGCTGCCAATGAGGAGGGAGCCAGGGCAGCGTATCCTGTGTGAAGAACCTGCAGTGCTGGAACTTATTCTTGCCTTCCAGAGTATGGAATTTTTTTAATTTTTTTTTTTTTTTTTTTTTTTTGTTTATACAAGATGTACCAAGTTTTCACTCAACCTGTTCAGGAAGAAATAGTTTAATGTCTGAAGAAAGAGACATCTAAATTATGTGATTTAATTTCTATGCTACACGATTACATATGCTATGGCTGCCTACGAATAGTTTTATATATTTGAGGGGAAAAAGGAACTCAGTATTAAACTGACAGAACCACACATATTTTAATGGTGAATTTGTAATACTACAGTGTCTGTCTGTGCATCCTTTCCTACTCCCAGTTCTTTCTGGTTTGTTTATGGCCTTCATCTATTCTTGTTTCCAAAATATGCCTTCATTCAGCTAAAAAGACCTGAATAGGTAGCAATTTACATCCAGGAGAACTACTAATCCCAAAAAGAGAGTCTACAAGGTCTCAAGGGCCTTTCTACCTACCTCCAGTTGTAAGATTGCCTTGAAAATGACAACAAAGTGCTCAACATGAGGTTGGATGCAGCATTGAGCAACCTGATCTAGTGAAAGATGTCCCTGCCCATGGCAGAGGGCTTGGACTAGATGATCTTTGAAGGTCCCTTCCAACCCAAACCATTCTGTCATTCTATGTGTCTATGATAATTCGGAGAGAGCATACAACTATTGAAACTCGCAGTTAAGACTGGTGGGCAAGGCATAGGCTTGAATGTTCCAACAATTACAGGGCTATTCACAAAAATCACAATGAAATTGAGAGGGCTTATCCTCATATTTTTACTTTTTGTATATTTTTAGATCATCTGGATTTTTTAACAGTTCTCAAAATGCAATTGTTTAGAAAAAGAATTTGTATTATAACCAGGATGATGAAACACATGAAATTAATGGACTTTAGTTATGATCCACAGTTTCCAGTATCACTTCCTAAGGTTCTAGCCTAAATGCACACAACTAAAATGCTGTAACATTCAGCAAGTAAGTTCTTAACTGAAGAGGAGACCCATGGAGAAAGCCATTCTGAATGAGCAGTGACTCTATGTGTCAGGTCACAGCAAACCTTAGCAGAATGGCCAGTAGCAGTGTTGTATGGAATAGTTACTACACTTGGGGGTTTTGTTGCTTCCCCCCACCTTAGTGGAGGGGGAAAATAAACAAAAAAAATCCAAATTCTACCAATGAATTCTACTATACAAACTCATACTCCCTGGCAACTTAACCAAAAAGCTCTTTGACCTATAGCTTGAACTTTAACCAAAGAACTTACTTTACATTTATTTAGCTATTGACTTTCCACCTCAAAACCTGGCTATCACAAAAATTGGTCAGGAGCTGAAGCCAGGCCACAATGGACACTTTTAATTCTTTCCACTGTAGTAAGCAGGAAAGGGAGCTGCAGCAAAACCGGAGCATATCCAGAACAAACCAGGCACCTCCACAGTTAGTTAGAGCAGGTTCGGAACATATGAGGAAGAGACAGCAACTGCCTCTGTAATATTTGAGCACGTTGTGTGATATTACTGAGGGAAGCGGTAATCTTTGGTTGCTAATAAGCTAGTGGAGGGGAAACAAGTATTTTTCAGACAAATGTTAAGTGCAGATGCTTTAAAAGTTATTCAAAACCTCAAATACGCAGTTGAAAATTGTTACATGCACAAAATGAACAATTATTACATTTTAAGTATAAATTAAAATGGGTTTACCACTATGGCACTCTTTTTTTTAACCTGAAAACTCTCATGTTTTCAAAAGATCTACACCTGCATCAGACTGTGACATTAAAGGAGGCCCAGAATGTTATACATTAAGTTAATTCTGGGTCTGTGTTCAGGACTTCATTCCAAAATCTTGAATAAGTAAAGGACAAAGTGGTTTTTAAATTTACAATCTTAAATCTTAGAGCACAAACTTCTTTGTTATTCTGAAATAGAAACCAATAATTTTACAAGCCATTCATGTATAATATAGTCCACTACTTCCTGATCGTAAAGAAAAAAAAAGTATTAACCAGTCTCTAGCTATTAATAGATATGGCCAGTTAATACTGAATGGTATAAGACATATTTTGTTCAGTAGGATGAAAATGGATTACTGCAAGCTAATCTGAGATTTATTACTGGACTCTGTGGAATTAACTCACTGGAGGCCCATCTATGTACACGTGGGTTGGGATAGTGGCAGGAACTGCAGATTAATATAACCTTCCCTTGCATGTGCAACCTGTTCATTATTCGCTTGTCTGTTTGGTTTTGTGGGAATTTTATTTCTTCTATTTACCAGATACATCAGGCAGCCTATAGCTTACGACAGCTAATGAACTAGCCACTGTATAGCAGCTTTTCCCATTTTTTTTTTTCTGTAAAACATATTTTAAAAGGGAAAGAACCTCTTTGGTTTTGTTTTGAATTATGCTGTTCTAATAGGAACCATTTTTCTGCGTGCTTACATTGCTTGAAAATAGAAAACTTTAATTACAACATGAAATGAAGCATCTAAGATTTTGGCATTTGACAAAAAAAAAAAAAAAGCCAGATACTAAAATAGTACCCTTGCAACACGGGGCAGTGCCAGTGCGCAGCCTGAACTAACTTCTGTAAAAATCCTGCAGATGTTGTAGCTGATTCAGCCGGATTTCAGCTGGATAAAACATTACAAAGAGCATTCTACAAACACTGTAAGAGATAGAACATCCTTCTCTGCAGCAGAGTAAACACTCTCCATGGACACTGCTTAACCTTAAATAGAGAAGGAGTGAAGTGGCTCATGGGCCCCTCTCTGTGCCAGCTCCTGGGAGGTTTCAGCATCACACCTGTGCTGGACTGCCCTGATCATCATACCCATCAGCCAGCTTGTGAACGAGAGACAGAAAGCTTCCTCTGACTTCTTCACTTGATGCGCGCTCTGAAAGCCCCACACCAACACCCCACGTCTGTACTGTCCTTCATGCACAGGTTCAAGTTCACTAGCCCATATGTTTTTCGTTGCCTGTGTCCATATATGAAAGGGGAGATGAGTCATGATAACTAATTGCTCCTGACTGAACAAGAGTGTATAAGGTAATATGTAGATAGTAGAGATGATCCTGGAATTACAGCTTGAATGCACGTTTAAGTCTTAAACTGGCATGTTGTTTACGCCATGCCTGCAGAAACAGCTTTGACCTTAAAGTCACGGTAAAAATCTGAGTGTGGTTTACCTCACCAGTATACTAATATGTAATATTATGACACTACATTAGTATAATATTATACATTGAATGGCTACTATAGTAAAAGTAGACACATCACAAGTGAGTAATGATGAATTAAATTTTTTATGTATGAATTACCACATACAGATTAGATATTGTATTTTCTTTTAAATATTGTTGCCGTCTTTTTTTTTTTTTCCAAAAAATGTTTGTTTGGTTTTGTTTAACATTTCAGAGGAAACTGGTATAGTCTATTCTGTCAGTAATACACAGAATAATAGGTCAGTAACACAGTTTATAAACTATATGCTCTCAATCCATGCCATAGTGCTTTGAGAATGTGTCAACACTCAGTGATTTCCTTACCCAGCTCAAAAGCATCTTGGAAGCACCCCGGGCAATGTCTCATATACAGCCATTGAGGGTTATCCGCTCCAAAATAGCTCTTATAATCTGAATGGAAGAACCATAAATGATTCAATTGAAATCACTTCTGAAAATGCAAAAGGAAATGAACACAGAATAAACTACAACATTAGAGGGTCTAACAGCGCGCACACCTGAAGATTCAGTATTGAAGACTTTGGCGTTTCCCCTTACAACCACCCTACTGTATGTAACAGCTACTTTAAGGCGCTGAAAACAGTATTTATAAAATTGACCTTCACTGATTTTAGAAGAGTTTTTTGCAGCATTTCAGATATAAGTTAACCAAACACATCCAACTGCATCTGCCTTAACTGAAACTTGGTAAAAGAGTCTCTTTCTTGCCCCGTCTCTCCTTCTGTCTTTGAAAGAGGTTAAGTATTCATATCTTCCCCATAAAGAAGATGTAGTATAGTACATAGCACTTATCTAGTTATAGCCTTCATAGTAAAACTGTGTTAAATAAAAACTTAAAATCTAATGCCACCAAATGTTGGATCCACAAACAACTCGCTTTGTGTCTTGTTTTGTTTTTTCCTTTATAAAGAAACAATGCCAGAAAGAAACCTTTTTTTTCTTTTCCACAGGAAACTAATGGAATTCTATAAAACCAGAACAAATAAAACTCCCAAAACACACGACAATTACTTCTAGAAATGAGGGACTAGCAAAAGACAGTATACTAACTAGAATAATTGTTATGTTTAAAAAGGATAGTTTAGATTTATTTTCGATGCCAACCACATTTTGTATTGTTTTCTTCTCTTTGCCTACACATAACAGATTTTTTTTTTTTCTTCCATTAGGAACCATTAGGTTTTAAATTTATTTTTTTTTCATAATCACTTCAGAACAATATAGAGGAGATGTGAGAAGCAGGTGTGTACTTTATCTAGTAAACTGAAATATCAAATAGTATGAGCAAGATAACATCTAATTGTATATTAAGTGTAGCTCAAGGGATCAGCAAGGGAGAAGTTATTCCGTTGATGTAAACACGTGCAACTGGCATCAATCAGAAAGACATGCCGTAGGTATGAAGGTGTTTATCAATAACGTTGCCCTATCAAAGTGGATAGAATCAGTATATCACCAATGACCTCCTAATATGAGAAACAGCTGCAATTTACTTTGCCGTAAGGAAGAGGCCTTACCCTTTCCAGACTATGTACCCTGCTGCTTCTCATACAGAAAAACACCCTCACGAAGGCAGTCATTAAAACGTAGTAATGTGCAACTGTAATAGCTTGAGTAGGTTCAACTGCTTTCTTTTCCTTTTCCATATATACTGCTGAAGATGTGCATCTTCCTTTTGGCAGCCGCAACATAGGACAAAAAATTTTTTAACGGAAATTTGGATTTCCCTTTGTTTGGGGTGCTCATCTTTTTTAATTGGCTGACTATCAGAACTGAGTTTTGTAAACAGGCATCTTTGGGGGTTTTAAACTGTTTTTTAAAAACTATATTAATCTTTATAATCCCAATTATTTTTTATGGGATGCACACAGTGTATGAAAGAGGATTAGTTTGACACAAAATGTAAAATATTTCCTATTTTTTAAGAAGATAAAAGTAATCCTTTGAGTTACATTTTTTCCAGAATATTTTGGTAGATATTTTATTGTCACTGCAGTAGCCTACTATGAAAATATATTCGTACAGGAAATCTTTGGTAATGAAGGATTTTACTTAAAGAATGCCTAATAAACAGAAACATGAGTAAACTAAAAGTTGAAAAGACATGTAATGGTATAAAACAACTGAGAGAAAATAATGTTTCATTAACAATTGTTAATGATGCTTCCTCTTCTTGACTTTCTTGATACTTTTTCATTCAATCCTGCATCAAGTTATGTTACAAAATCTGGAATTCTGATTAAGAATCCCCTAATGCAGGTTCTGCATTTACTGACAAGCTGAAAGAAAAGATGGCTGTACTGGGTCTTTGGCTAAACCCAGAAAACAGGATAGAATACATGAGGCTGGGAGCAGCCTGATGGTTGGGAATCCAAGTTAAGACTAGGAGTTGATGCTTGCGGCTCCTTTTGCAATAAGTTTGTACAATGCTTCAAGAGCGTACTTTACTTCTTTCTTTCATTTTTAGTTCTTCTGTCCAGAGTAGTATATGTTATCTATGTGTATAATAGAGGATAATATTAACTCAATTCAATCCCCAATACTCACAGAGAGAAAAAAAAACCTAAAAAATGACACAGCTCTCTTCTCCTGCATTGTGAGGAGAGTCTAACCACAGATCAAAACAATATTCATCTTGAGAAGCCATCATCTTGGGAACCATTTCCACTATCACTCATGTGGGAACTTTATTAAACGCCATCCTATTCAGTACGTATTCAAAGAGCAATAGTGGGGGGACGGACTTCACAGCAAACAAGCAATCCCAGAAGAAATGAGACCTGTTCTCCTGTACGTTTACAAATTGTAATTGACTGCCAGCTTTGATTTCCTACAGTTGGATATTTTTTAAAACCATGTCAGTTCTCTCTATTTAATACAGTAGGAGAGGACATAGTATTTATTCCCAGCATTAGGACATTTACAGGGTCTCTGTCTTCTAATGATCACCTATTTTCATAAACAGTTTGAAACATATTTGATACTGCTGTCTCTTGGAGAAATTTCGTTGAACTCAGACCTCAAAGTAAGAAGTTTTACAGGGAAGCACAACAGATATCTTGTTTGCTGAGCCTCAAAAACTGCAGAGCCCTCTTCACTGTCCTCAGGGTCTGCTCACATTCTTCCAAATCTCTTACTTCCATAATTTGTCTGCTGCCACTAGTTTGTACAAATAAAACCAAAACAAGCCATAACAAAACAAAACCTTTTATGAAGTCTTTGCAGCACCTATTCCCCTAGGTTGGAAATCTCTCACCAAGAAGTCCTCCACAAAGGCCTTGGGAATACTGAATATCCCTTTTCTTCTCCTTGGTGCTAATGCTCTGAGCCCCATATTCAGATTTTAATACTGTACAGCACTCAGCCAGGCAAATTATCAAATCAAATTACAGTGGCTTACCAATTTACCTCCCATCAGCTCTAAAGCAATACCTTGTTAACCTGCTGTAACTGTGTTGTATGTCTGAACTGAACACGTATGAGTGAAGGTTATTTCCAGAAAGAAAGGACAGACTGAAAGAGCAGCTTTTATCCACAAGGAAAAAATAGGATAGACATTTAAGCAAACTGTTTAACTTTAAAGGCAATTAGGCAATGGAATGACTTGCCTGAGGAGGTAGTTTAGACAATGTAATGAGAAGTGCTTAAAATAGAATAAACTATTTGCGAGACAGATACAGATGTAAATAATCCTCCATGTTTTGAACTAGATGAATCAGGAGAGGTATCTTCTCTGTTCAAATGTCTGACTATAAAAATTCTATTCTCTTTCCTTGAGAACAGCTTTCAAACTTATGACTGTTTACACCTGTTCTGAATACTAAAGTGAAACTGCACTCCAAAAGGCAGTTTAACCTCACTGTATCATTATAAAGTAGATTTATTCATAACAAGCATCTATGAAAAACTTCCAGCAAAAAAAAGTCCTTAGTCAGGGAGATGCACATTGTTGCAAAAATGGATTGTTTCTCTAAGTGCTTATATGGCCCCATCGCTATAGTATCCAAGCGCCTTACAAACATTAATGAATGTATTCTCACAACACCCCTGGGAGATAGAGATAGTATTATTAGCTAATGCACAAAGAGTAGCTTGTCCAAAGTCACACAGAAAGTCTGTGGCACAGCCAAGACTCAAAACTGTGATTTCCTGCCCACTGCCGTAACCATGACTATATTCTCCTGTCCATATACAGCATTTCAAAATATGTTACATATAACCTCAGATCTTTACACAATAAGCCCTTCTGTTCAGCTGTAGATCCAACCGCTGACTTAATAAATAAAAATAACTTTGTTTATCAGGAAGCTTCATTACGGCAACAAATTTGCAGGTTACTGAAACAATGACAGTTATATGGGCCATAACTGGTTCTGATATACGAGAGCATTGAAGAAGAATTCCCTGATCGTCACATTCAGAACAGGAGGCATCATATCGAGAACATGATTTTGATACCAAAATATTTTCCTTCAGATAATGTAAAGTGTTATATTATACAGAGGAGTCTGGTTTTCAGAAAAAAGCAAAAAAAAAAAAAAAAAAAGGAAAGGCTAGCTGTACTCCCTACATAGCTCCTTTTGGATAAACTATTTTTGTAATAAGACATATACGGTATTTTCAGTTTTAATGAGTTCAAATCTGGAGGACAACTGCAGTAAGTGTATTCACCCCTGAATATCAGAGAAAAGAATTTGGCTTATAAATTTAGTATTATAATAATGAAAATAAATTATATTTATAAATATATAGTTTTGCAGTCATTTCGATTCATTTGAATCAATTCAGAGATCTGATCAAATGATAAGATAATTCTTCTGAGTCAGAAAGACAGCAACTTGTCTTTCATTTTGGCAGGGGGAGCATAAGTATTGCATTTTTCCTCAAATGCTTAACAATTAAAAAAGAGAAAATAGAGGGCAACTGCATAAGTAATGGAAAAGGGTAGGAAGGTGTAGTAGATCACAAAGCGAATAATGATCCAAAAAATACAATCTTGTTGCAACAAAGTGAAGTATAATTTTGGAATTCATTGGCAGAAACAAAAGACAAGTAGTGTCTCCCAAACTTCACTCCTGAAGTTACAGCAACAGCACTTTTCTCAGTTTGTGGCTTCATGTTTTAGGAAAGACGTAGATAAATTAGACTGGTTTTAATTACAGCCACCAGTATAGCAAAGGGGATTTACATTAGATCCTAATGGAAAACAGCCCAGCTATCAGGACAGTTAAATAATGGAGCAGATCATCATTGACAGGGAATCCACATCTCAACATGTATTGAAGAGCCAGTTAAATAAATATCCATGAGGGTTGATCCTAATTCACATAAGAGGATAGACTAGATAAGACTAGGATAAGACTAGATTGTGTCTTCAGATCCATTTCAGTCTAACATACACATTTAATCACTGTACAAATAGTACAAACAGCTATTCAGATCACTTATTCTCCAAGAACCTCTATTCTAGAATCCCTTATTCCCTCCTTTTCTCTCCCTCTCTCCCCGCCTCTCTTTCTCTCTTACTCTCCCTTTCTCTTTCCCCTTTTCTTTATTCCTCCCTCCCCCACCAGCTCTCTCTCCCCCTTTCTGTCTTTCTCTCTTTCTTCCCTCATCCTTTCATCTCTCCCTCTGCTCTTTCTATATCCTTTTAAACTAGCACATCCCTAGTTGGACTGGAAATTCCTTAGGTGTCTACCTTTAGCAACCTTAGCATGTTAAGGAACTTCCTATTCTGAGGGACCAGATATCTGTTCCCTATAAGACTACATAAAGATCCAAATTTAGATAAGATGTGGTTTAAATTCCTATCATACCTTCACTACAGGACCAGAAAGCTGCAATGACTGGGCACTTCTGGGTAATTTTTATTATCATTTTTATTAACATTGAGTAATAGAAAAATTATGAAGATAGACTGTACATTAGCAAAATTATCAGATCAGAGAAGCAGAGACTCTTGCTATCTAAGAGCTTAGGTGCTGAGTTAGGTTGCAGGAATAGCTTTTAATTTTCTCTGATTCTCCCAAGTCCAGGGCAATTTTTTTTTGCCTGTTCCTGTAAGCTACCTGCTTACATGCAAAAACATTCTCTGATTCAACATGGTGAGTATAGATCGTTCTCTTTCATAAAAGCCAAACAAATGTCACATGAAAGACAACAAACCGGTTTCCTGTAACATCACTTTGTCTCCTTTCATTTCTTTTGAGGCTGTTGAAACCGGAACTGGATGGAAACAACGGGAACTGCACTCAAATAAAAGAAAACTAGGATTAAATAGTTCCTAGTTCCAGGTGGGATGCAGTGTTTAAACAGTCAAACAGGACTGGAGGAAATGTTTCTAAGGAAGGACTAAAGGAAGACTTTAAACTTGGAGCACGCTCTTGGAGATATAATCCGCTCTTGGTCTGATTTGGAAAAATGAGACCAAACCATATTATCTGGTTAGAACAAGTTACTGTATTCTTCATCATAGTTTGTCCCCAGAGATAGACAGCTGATAGGGGGAAACTATTCAGTTATCTGAAATTATAAAAAAGCCATAATACTGTCAACAAGTGGATTCTCATTATGTGAAATGGCAGCCTACACAGCAGCCACTAAGAAGGAGTATACAATATTATACAAACAATTCATATTCACCGGAGTACAGCTTATTACAATGGCTATATTTATGTGCACTTTAGAAGTTACTGTACAAAGCATTTATTAAAAAAAATGCCCCGTTTGGCAAGTCCAGAAGTGCACACATGGAGCAAATTCCTCACTCAAGGAGAAAATGAACCTTTGTCTAGAATGCAGAGGAACCTGCAGGATGCTTTTCAGAAAATCTGGAAAGAAAGACCACTGAAGCTAAAAGCGGGTACCAGAGAGCCCACTTACAAGATGTTAGCAAGGGCCCTCTGCTGTGAAGTTTGCGGAGTGCCTGGCCAAACACTAATGAAGAAAGCCACAGGAATCCCATACTGGAAACTGAAAGTTAAGCTGCTAAATATGAACATATGGAGCTAGGCAAGCTGTAGGAGTCCCAGATAGTTGTGACGGTTTAGACAATAGCACTTGTCGTTCCTCACAGGAAGATGATATCAACAAAAGGAGTCTTAGAATTGTGTCAGTTAAACGGCTTCACTTAAAATGGACAACCACCATCGACATAAACAGCAAAGGGAATGATGAGGACTCACTGAACAAAAAAATCGTAAAATGTTACTTGACATTTGGTTATGAGCAGCATTGTGCTAATTTTACCAGGAGCTAACAGATTGTCAACAACACAGAGAGGTAACATCTTAGAGACTGGCACAAGCAAAGCAAATGCATTCTCTCTTGCGGAAGGTCTCACTTTCATTGTCTGCATTAATAATCTTCAGTCTAGGAAATGAATTCAAAAAAGATACTCAAAAATCTACTTGTGGGGTGTTTTTTGTTAGTTTTCTTTTTGTTTGATTCAGTTTTTCTGTGTCTGTGCTTGACTATGGGACAGCACACAGTTTTCTGACTTTTGATCAGAAAACAAGGGCCCAAAGAATGAGAAAAATCTGGGGAATTACTGGTAGCTATCACATAGAAGCTCAAAGTGAAAACATGAGTGCCTCACGTAGCCTCATTTCACTGGGAAACACAGATAATTTCCTCTCATTTAATAGAATCATAGAATCACAGAATAGTTGAGTTTAGAAGGAACCTCTGGAGATCATCTAGTCAAATCTCCCTGATCAGAGCAGAGTCAATTGGTGATGCAGGTCATGCAGGACTGTTACTCTGTCAGGATGTGGATCACCACAACTTTGGTGAACAACCTGTTCCAGTGTTCAATCAACCTTACAGTGAAAAAAAAATAAAATCAATTTCTTATGTTTAAATGGAATTTCTTGTATTTCAATTTATGCCCATTGTGTCTTTTCCTGTCATAATAATTTAGGCAAGACTTAAGCAAAACTTTGGCAAAATGGAAGAAATCAAAGTTGATTTTGCACTGTCTGTGGTTAAAGAGTCATAATTATGTTCATACATATGTGCAGTAATATACATATAATGACATAGTTCAGTCTACAGGGAAAAGTACCATAACAAAATAACTGGTGTTAATCTCAGGAAAATAATGTCTATCTAGATGTTTCCATGAAGATGGTGCTACAATGTCTTGTCAGATACACCCTAAGGAACTCAGTGAGAAATTCAGTCACAAGATGGGAACCCAACTGGAACCCAACAGACATAGAACTATGCATCTCGTATTCAAGCGGTAAGCATACAGACTAAACTATTACGATCCACTTTTCCATCTGCACCACAGTGAATGTGGACTGGCAAATAATTCAAATTGAAGCCAAGAAGAAGGATAAAGAAATAATGCAATAACACGACCTTCTTCATGTTACTCCAGTTGCAACAAAAGCTACACCATAACAGTAAGTGAAACCAAAGAAATTCTATTAAACATGCAGACAGCATATATTTAGATCAAGTTTTATTGTAGTCCACTCAATCTTAATTATAAGCTGATGGACTTTGGTAAATTAAAAAAAATACTGAAGAAATTAAAATAGATTCAAAAGAAGAAACTGAGCCCATAGTTCAGTCTGAGAACCAAAAAAAAAGTTAGAAATAACCAGGATATTGCAAAATGATGTTGTTGGGCTGGTCGTCTACTTTCTCAGTTAAAATTTGCATTCCTTGTATTTGAGTTACCTTTGGTGTATACGTCTAGTTTTATGATCTTGCCTTTTGTGGTTGCATGAAAAGGTTCAGTATGTGCAGATAAGTATTTTCATAGAAATTCAAGTGACATGCAATGGTAGGGAGCTCCTGGGAATAACTAAACTAGAGTAAAAGCTTCTGGAAGACAAAGACAACTTAAAAAGTCTCATGCCTATCTGCTCACAAACCTACTGTAAGACCACTTGAGAAATGAGGTGAAGTTTATGAGACTTTTCTCTCCTACTTACACTAGAAAAAGAAGTATTTTTAGGGCTGGAAAATGCAAGAGCTACATTGTTATAGAATATAGTATATTCAGTTATGGTGAGTATGTATAGTTACAGTATACTTCTGGTATTATAACACAAGTTGCAGGACCATCTTCGTTTACCTGTTTCTGATCCTGCCACTATTAAAGTAAGATTTTTTTGCTCTTTGCCAAAAGTTAATGGCTTGTGTTTAGGAATTTAATAAATATGTTTTATTCAGTATGGTGAGAATGAATGATTCAGATTCATAACATCCAAAGTCTCAAATCACAAGGCAGACAATGGTAAATTCTTTGCACTCAGGTAATGGAACTAACCAAAACAGGACCTTTGATCTATATTGCTAAATATTTGCAGTTGACACTGGGTCAACACTAAACTAGCAAAGAACCATAAAACACCATTCCAGTTCAATTGTGGCTGGGATCTGTATTGTCCTTGATCTACATCTTAGTAA
The DNA here is from genome assembly GCA_008711295.1 of Anarhynchus alexandrinus. NCBI lineage: Eukaryota > Metazoa > Chordata > Aves > Charadriiformes > Charadriidae > Anarhynchus > Anarhynchus alexandrinus. The sequence continues at coordinate 623,144 of VUYV01000042.1, forward strand.
AAAGAGACACTGATGGCTATAGCTATCCACAAATTAGGAAGGGGTTGCTTCCTTGGAGTTAGTGATGCCCTCACAAATTTCTGGAGAAGATACTTCAGCAAAATAATCATGACTACATAATGTCAAGCTTTGAATGGCAGTCAGAAGGACTTGGTTCCAACAAATAATATTTCTAAGTGGAGTCTTGCCCTTATTTCTGACATAGGAAACCGTTTCTAACAGAAGATGGTGACAGAAGTGATGCTGTTCAGCTTAACAGTAGCATGCAATACTAGCTAACACATGTATCTACAGGCTACCATGGCAAAGATATTTCTTCCATGGGCTTCCGTGTCCACAGAAATGATACTGCAGTCAACGCCACATGAATCCTTACAATAAGCTAAGTAGGTATAGTGTTCTCACTCCAAAACTTTATATAGTATTTATGTGATATGCTCAGTATGAAAATTACACCTACCCGACTGTCTAAAAAAAAGAGATTTTCAAAACACTGACAAAAGCCTGAACTAAGGCAACTAACAGTGATGACTGCTAAAATTGGAGGTTTAAGGCAACATTTTAAAGCCAGTGTCATCATGGTCCTGTCTCAAACATGATCATTTGATATTTTGTTCATATGCCAGTTCCTAAAGTACTGAATTTAGTATATATTTGTGAGACTATTTCTCATGTTTACCTCTAAAGCAAAGTTTGCTTGTTTGAGGGGTTTGCTTGTCTTCTAAACTGAGAAACACAGGTATAGCATATGAAAAGTGAAAAGATCAAGAGGTTTTTCAAAGTTTGCTCAAAATATCAGGGATTAAATTCCTAATGAATGAGTAAATGGGTAAGGAAAATTAGAGCAAAGTGTTAATTGTGTGCATAATTCTGCTGGTTTTGTTTTGTTCAATTAAAGCTTAATAGTTTGAACTTTTCATCACTACTGAGTAACACAACAGATTAAAATCATATTGTGTGACATCCCAAAACAAAGGATATGCAGGGAAGCTGAGGGACAATATCATAGAATCATAGAATGGTTTGGGTTGGAAGTGATCTTGAGGATCATTGAGTTCCAACCCCCCTGCCATGGGCAGGGACACCTCCCACTAGACCAGGTTGCTCAAAGCCCCATCCAGCCTGGCCTTAAACACCTCCAGGGATGGGGCATCCACAACTTCTCTGGGCAACCTGTTCCAGTGCCTTACCACCCTCAGAGTGAAAAATTTCTTCCTGATATCTAATCTAAATCTACCAACTTCTAGTTTGAAGCCATTCCCTCTCATCCTATCACTACATGCCCTTGTAAAAAGTCCCTCTCCAGCTTTCTTGTAGGCCCCCTTCAGATACTCACATCATGCTATAAATTATTGCAAAAAACATAAAGAAAAAAAAAGACAGAGAGAAACAAAACAATACTCAATATCTTAGTTTGCTTCCTCTCCTAAGCATTACAGGAGAAACATTGAAAGGAAGGACTTTATCACAGCCCTCCTAAAGGACAGGTTTGCATGACCTCAGAGGATGTAGTGTATTCCATGAGGAAGAACACTACAAATAACTGTTTATAGTCAATAAGATTTCTTATAAATGCACTTTTAAAAACTTTCAACTGATCATTGCTATGTAATGATTACATCCTAATCATTTCTATGCGGCTTGGACGTACGTGCTCGTTGCAGCGATGCAGTGTAGAGCTGCCATGAGCTGTCCTTTCAGCACCACAACCTGCCACGGCCCTACCGACTGCCGCACGGCTTACACTCCTCCTATTAACCCCAGCAGTTAATTACCTCATGAAACAAAAAGAGTGCTGGCATCACTTTCAGACTCTAGAGATATACGCCTAAAATACACAACTTAAACTAATCAAACTGAGATCTGAGTTACACATATGTAAAAGTAGTCATTTACAATGAACTAGAAACAATGGTAATTTTCTAAACCACTGTTTTTATAGGAGACAACAAAGAAATTCCTTTAAAATTATGTATTTGCTAAATCTATATGTGTTTGAAAATCCTGTAGGAGTTGCAAAGCAATAAATCATTTCATCTCAACAACTGAGCACGCATAACAGAATTCCTTTAAATAACCAAATAGTTATACCAAATCCCACGTTATAAAAATTCATTGTTTATATAGGTGACAAGTGTAGATTTTCCTTCCAAAAATTTTAAGTGTCTATGTGACAGAAAATTCCTTCTCTGTAAGCACTAATAAGATCATCTGAGGCAACATCTTAGTGACTAGAAGAAAATGGAAAAAATATTCTTTTATCTTTTTTTTTTCTTCTTTTTTCTTTTTTTTGGGGGGTGGGGTGGGGGGCGGGGGTGTCAACTATGCACAGACATGACAAGAAGAGATTAAAAAGTCTAGTTTTAAAAGCAGCACTAACTCCACATTAAGACTCTATCTTGACCATTGAAATAGTTCCAAAGTTATTGCCTTCTTCTGTTGAATGTTTATACCTATAAACACTCCTGCAAATTTCAGATGTAACTGAAGTATAATAGTTAGGAAGAAATTATGTTTACTCTGTTGATATAATGAAGAGATTGTTCATGCTGGAAAGTTCAGAACTCCACCTTGTGGTGATAATTTTAACTGTATGTTGAAAACAACTGGGGAGAAGAAAAGGAACACTGAGATGCAATCAGGGAAACAAGGAGAAATTTACATCTGAACTATGGAGAGTAAATTCTGTGGAGGTTCATTTGGAAAAGCTTGCAAATTCACTTAAGACATGTGAGGCAAAGCAAAACCATAGAATATTTTCTTTATTTTGGGGACAAATTTGCAGAACAACATAATGTGTAATATTCACTGTGAAGATAGATAGGCTTCCATCACTGCTCCACTTTTTCTGTCAAGCCAAATGACTGAAAGTTAGCACATACCAATATTAACAGTGACCACTCTATGGGTTCCTTTAGCTTTCTTCTAGCACCAAATGCTAAGCATTCTGCTGGACTCAAATTGTTTAAGGAAATCCAGACTGACTGTCTCCCACCACAGACTGCAATAAATAGCAGATAATCAACAACACAAATTCCGTCAATGTTCATATATGAAAAGCAAATACTCTGCTAGTAAAATATCCATCCCCTTTTATTACTAAAACAATATGAAGGGAACAGAGGATCTAAGCCTCTGGAAGTTTTCTCCAACTTAAAATAAAATTATCATAGAATCAGGCTGATGCACAGAAGCTGAAAAATGCATATGCATATATATAAAAGTCTCAGGTGCTGCCATTTTCTTCCCATGGTTATGAAAAAAAAAATACAAACAAAAAAAAGATGTTTTCACTTATAATGTGGTGGTTTAATTTTTTATTATGCTGTAGAATAGGAGGCCTAAGGGTGACAAGCTGGCCAAGTAAGTTAATATGCAAAACTCCTACAATTCTATAGATGCTATGATTTATCTGTTTGGGTTTTTTTGTTTTTTTTTTTTTTGGGGAATGCACAACAGATTTTGGGGACCCCTGTTTCCTTTTACTATACTGCCGAGTTGTAATGGAGCATCATATGCTCTACTGCTCATGTATCTCTATAGAAAACATAAATTGAATTAGCTCAGCTATTAAAAAAATAAACCAAAGTATTACAAATTTGTCTACTAATACTGTTTTGTTTGTTTATTTGTTTATAGTATTAGTTTAATTAATTTACATGGAAAAATCACTGTCATGCCACACTAAGTCTTTTCCTGAAGAAAAGGCCACTACTTGAACCTCTTCAGTCACAGAAATGCTTGAGGTAAAAAANTGGCCTGCCAGGGATCCTCAGCTTTTCAGTGTAAGCAGCAAACCCCCATTCTTCATCAGACACCCCTTCATTAATGGAAGTACCAGTGTGTTGCAAGAGATATGAGTAGCTTTACGTATCATCATATGCAAACTGAAGGAGAAGACATCATTAACTATTCCTTTGTGTACATGTCTAAGCCTTCATACACCATCAGGAGTCTCCTGCAGAAGGAGGATACAGATAGCGAAGTAAAGACACTCTGCTAATCTTCTTACAGAAGACATTAGAAACAGAGTCTTAAAAAACAGTCTTCCTGGGTTTATTGTACATCAATTCCTCGTTCCCTATCAGCTCACACTAAAAACAATGTGTGCATGCAAGTGCTGTGCACTCCGGTGTAGATACTATTTCAGAAGACCACTGCGTAAAGCTTAAAAAACAAGGACCAAACCTTTTCCACAAATAAATTAGTTCACACCTGTCCCTGAAATATACTCTCATGGAACACCATGCGAATAGACTCTTTAAAATGAATCCATTAATATGAATAAACGTACACAAACCAAACATATAACCCACATATACACTGGCACATATCTATTCTGACATGGAACTAGGAGGAAAAGCAATAAATAGCTTGCTTACAAGGGCTGCATACAATTGCATGACAGAAAAAAGTTATACTCGCCAAAGGAGAGTCAAATCTATAAAGCAGCTATAAAGAATAGGAAGCTTTTATTAGTTTTTAGCATGGCTGCCTCTTAATGAAATGTTGCTATCATTATTCTGTGCTACACAAACAAAGCAACAAGAATGAAAGCCTGCCAAACAAACGCATGCAATTGCAGCAGAATTCTGCAAGACAATAAAGGTCTTAGTGGCAGGAATTAAATACTTTTCTTATCTTCCTTTGGTCCCTATAATGACCAATGCAGCTCACCTTGAAGCAGCCGATTTAAAGTTGAGCTCAGTGTATAAATTATTGAAACACAATAGACATTAGGCAAAATGGGCAGGCACAAAAGCACATCACACCAACACCTCTCCAAACCCTAAACGTGTAAATTTGCACTTTTATGTACATCATTTACCAGGGTCATAAAAGGTTTCCTAGATCCTCTCTCCTTTCAGTCTCACCTTTTCCCCAGCAACAAGCCTCCCTCTCTCTGCTACGCTCAGATTCCAAACTGCCAACTCTGCCCACAGAGCTCTCCTCACAACAGCAAAGCAGACAGAAGTTTCCTTTGGGACCTCCGCATTTCTGTATCTTATTCTCTGAATTTACAAGTTCAAAATTCACCAGATACCCATGTATCTTTTCTACATTTTATGCAGCGTTCTCTCTGGTGGTAGAGAACAGCAAGTAAAGCCCTGTACTGGGTTATTACCTTCTTGGCTGTGATGGCTTTACATAGCTTGTAAATGTATTATTTTTGTTTCAGTATTTCAAATGCCCACTCTTAAGAATGGTTTATGTACGCACTGTGTCTGTGACAGTACTTACTTTTTATTACGATTTTTATGATGCAATGAGTTCTAGAGAGGGAATCCACTGGCAATAATTTAGGGCAATTTCTAAGTGGGAAATTCTTTTCTCAACAAGCTTAGCCTACATGCCTTTACCGCTGCCAAGTTCCTACAGGATACAATAATCAGAGTTCATATAAATGGTTGCTTTCATTGGTGTAATTGGGTATGGACTGTCTGTAGTTACAGGTTTTCTTTGACCCAGCGAGATGTTTTTTTCAGTTTCTTGGGGATTCCACTCATCTGCTAAGGACCAAGGAGCTCAGCTGAGCAGTGTCTCGGCACCTTCTACTGTGCTGACCTCAAGTATTGCACCTGCTCTGGTACTGTCACTTGCTGACTCTCAGATGCTACCCTTGCTCACTCTCTTTTTGCAAAGCCACCATTTATGCTGCACGCAGCACCATCAGCCAATGTTACTGACAATCCCTTGCATTAAGAAAAAATAAAGTAGTTAAAGAAAATGTACTTTACAGTAGAAATTCCACTGAAATTTGAAAAGATCCCCTACAAAACTGAACAAAAAAAGGTCCTGTAAGCAGAAATTTTGTTTCTTGAACCTGAGAAGTTAAGAAATTCTAAAAAGTAGACATATAAGGAAAGCACCTTAATAAGGCTTGTGCAATAAATTCCAGTGTTTCTGGTGAAATACATACTGCTTTTACTTTTACATTTTTAGAGAAACTATATGGCTTTCTCAATGATCTTAAGTTGCATTGCTTACTAAAGTTCTTCAGTGGTATCCTTGTTAGAATCTGTATATTCTGTTGTGAACCATAGTGAACCACAAAGCAAGCCCACAAATTAGGACAATTAGCTATGTAAACACATAGGTCATTTGCATGTGATTATTCACTGTTCTAAGGTAGTCAGGATAACTGTTCACACTGATGAGTTTTTAAGTCCAACACTTTCAATTTAATATTTCTAAGTATATACATGGAAAATTTGTTAGAACATATGTAGCACTTTTTATATTTTGTTTTCCAAAGACCAAATATTTCCAATTTATCAAATATTTCTGATATATATGGCTACAGTCATAGGTACCTTTCCTTTCTGTGAAAAAATATAGGTAATAAAGCATAGCAACACATTAGACTACTATTCCTAAAGCAGCTTCATTCAAAACCTGGAAACTTAGATGGTTTTGCCTTTATAAGATGGTATCTCATCAGACCAACTTCTCACTTGGGTATGATCTCATTTCCAAGAAGCAGTAAGTATTCCGGCTTATGGATGGCAACTTTAAAATGACTGATACTGTAGAATGGCTTTATTTAGATCTAAAAGAGCAATCACAGAAACCAACACACAGGTTAACTATGACTGTATTTTTTGAAGTATTTCAGAATTTTTTATATATATACATATAAAAACACAAACACTATAGAAGAATATACAACGAAAAATTTTTCTTTACTGAAATTTCAGGTATATTTAAAACCAAGGCAAATTAAGTACCAACTGAATCCAAATAGGATAATCAGATAATTTACTTGTTAATTTAGTAGTTTAATGTTGTAAAAAATAATAATTTCTTTTAAAGGTCATATTTTGATTGCAAATAACATAATTTAAGACCAAAAGCATTACCATTCATTTGACTTAAAATCTGGTTTAATCGTATTATCTCTGGTTTCAGATACCTGTTACAGATACATGAACTGTAATATATTTTTGTCTCAACCAAATTTAAATGTCCAAGAAAAATTAATTGCTCATTTTCTTACTGGTTTGGTTAAACTAGCAGAATTTATGTGAGAAAAATTTGCCAATACTGAGTAGAATGCTTTTTTGGGTTTTTTTGGTAGAAAATTACTGACCCTAGTACCACAAAGCCACATTTAGTGCATAGAAAACCTTATTACTTCCAGGAAAGGAGGAGGAGGTACCAGAAAGTCATTTGAAAATGCCATGGGACAGTGTAGTACTGATTGCTGCTTTTATAGTAATTACAAAGGAAATGAAAATAAAACTCAGCAACCACAGACCTTCTCAAACATGTACAATATTCAAGGTGAAAGGATGAATCTTCTGAAAAGTTTTTTTCTGGCTTCAGACAGATTCCTGTCTTCTCAATTCTTCTCACCACCCTATTATTCCTAACTTCAAGTTATCCAACATTTGCTCACAGGATTTTCTTAAGTCCCCAGCTCTGCAGCAAAAATAATTAGGCATAAAAAAAAAGCCAACATATACTCTGAAGGGTAGTTGTCATCAGTCAATTGTGCAGGCACAATATAAGCACGACAACTGTTTCCAATTTGGTGCACAGCTCAAAGCAGATGCAAACATTCCATTCGTGGTTGTTGGCAGAGGCAGGGTAATAGACAGTATCTAACATCTACTGCTGTTAGCAACGTGCCAAAACAGAATTCTGCACAAGAAAATGTTACAATTCTCTTTGGAAATACTGAATCCAAGGGAAATCATGCCTGTAGAAAACAGCACTTACTCATAAAATATATGTACTCATAAAATATCTTCTGATTGTTTGGCTTATATTTCTAAAAGGGTGATAAACAATGTTTTATTCACATTTCAATTGTTAAAAAAAAAAAAAATCAATTTTCCAGACCGCTTTAACAGCAGTGACACTGTGTTGATGTCCAAAAACCACTATCTACACCCACTACAAAAGCACAGCATTAACGTGTAATACAGAGGGAAATGCGGAATTTTGTACATCAGTGAACTAACTAACAATAGGATACAACTTGGAAAATAATGGAACATAACTTGCCTGCCTTTATATGCCTTTTACATATTCCCATTATTTAGAAGAGCACTTTAACGTTAAAAAAACTTTATACAGACAATCCTAAGTTATATTTTCAGATAAGAAACTACAGGTACCTCAAATTCCTCCCAATATGGTACACAGCTCTTAACCATTCAGCTGAATTACAGGAAGACAAATGAGGTTTCACATCTTAAAATGGGAAGTGGCAGGCTAACTGAAACACTGCTAAAGATAGAAAGCTTACTGAGCCCTGGACTATAGAGTTCAGTATATAAAGGTCTTCTCAGGAAAGTTGTACAAATAGGGTGATGGGAGAATAGAAGTGTACCCAGCTCCTAGGTCAGTACCAGAATATCTCTAGCATAGGTTATAACACTACAAATAGAATATTCTGTTAATTGGGACCTTTCTGATATGCATTTCTCGCCATTAGCTTACAGGCTCAACCACTGGCTGCTGGTTTATTTGCAGTGCAGAGTAGGCAGCAGACCCTAGCGATAATGAGACACACAGTACCATTTATCACGCAAACAGTAACTAGGCAAATATCAGTACTTTTTAAAAGCAATTTCTGCTTACATCAGTTCTGCTACCCCATCAATTCCTAGAGAACCTGGAAAGGAAAAAACAAACAAAAAAAACCCCCCATGAATAATTATATAGGAGATTATAAAAAGCAAAGTCTACTTAATTTGTGGCTATTAGCCTTTAGTCATTAGGATAATTTTGCCTAATCTTTTGGGGCAGATGTTTTAACTTGTAGAAATTTTAAAACATATTAATATAACCACCAAAACAGGGATCATGGTTAAGTCATGAAAGACAACATTTCTGAGTGGTAAGGATTTGCAGCCTAGAAGAGGGAAAATTTGGGGTTATGATGGCAGTTGACTAAATCATGGTGATTTGGGGGAAGTAGATAAGGACCAGTTATTCCTTGTCTCTGCCCGTACAAGAACTTCGGACTATCAAATGAAGCTACCAGCAGTGATGCTCTAGTGAAACAAAAGTATGTGGTTCTCAGCACAAGCAGACCTGTGGAACACCTTGTGATGTTGTGGATGGATTCAAGAGAAGACAGGGCAAGTGAAGAAGAAAGTTTCATTGAGAGTTACCAATGCGACAAATCACATCAGGCTCAGGAAAACTAATCTGGGAAAAGCTGGAAGAGTTGTACCGAGAAATACTCTATACACTTGTCCTGTTTTCACTCCTCCTGAGCACTGACCTGTGAGTGCTGTTGGAGACAGGACAGAGGAGGAGACGGACCATAGTGCTGAACCCATATGGTCATTCTTAGGTTCTTACATTCTTGCTTAAAAGCATCTATTTTCTTTGCAATAAATAAGGTAATGAAATAAAACCCCCAAAATATTTTCCTTAACACTTTACACTTGCATGTCACCATTTCAGTGGTGTCTATTCAACAGACCACATTTAAAGTACTCCTGCTTATTAGTATTGGTTTAGGATGGCCACAACATTTTGTCAGTGCGTTTTCACTTTTACTGGAAATATGATGAGTGTCATAATGGTTCAGGTTGCAAGTCACTGACATACTTCCACACATTTTTTTCTCACTATCTATTTTCAATAGGTCCCTGATGTCCCTATAGGGAAAGCCTGATGGCCATCAAAATACAGCAGCATGGAAGCCAATGGTGATTTTATACTGGAGTACTACACTCATATCCTTTTGTGGCCCTTTACAGTAAGCATCACACTAAAAAGAATTCTTGGCATTTAAAATCCAAGCCAATTTGGTACTGCTACTTTCACTCACCTTTGATAAATTAAAAAAAAAAATAGAGACTTTGAAGTAATTGTAGACCAAGATCAGATGTTGGCTTACGGTATACATCATAAATTACGTTTAGATGACTCTTATCGTTATGAATGCAATGAAAGTTCCACGGTGGTGCACAAAGGGTGTAAATCAGTTCTTCAGTGAAAAGATAAATCATTTTCTGTAATTTGAGGCATGCAATTTTGTATTATTGGAAAGAGCTAACATTGCTGATATCTATTCTCTGATTTAACTCTTTGCTGGTTTTGATTTGGATGCAGAAGTCTCTTCTGTGAAAGGCAGCTTTTAAAATGTTTTAATTTTGCATTTAGACTGTCAGATTATCTACTTTCCAAGTTTTCAGCTATTGCTGAATTTAGGTTGCGTTGTTACCAAGGCAGACATTCATTCTTCACCACTGTGTAAGATGCAGCTTTTGTTATTACTATTACATTCACATCCTAGATTTTAAGAAATTTTACTTTTTAATAATCCTGAGAAATACAGAGTGGGTTATGGTTAGTCAAAGGTCTGTTAAGCAGTTTCGGTTCACTCCTGTGTCCCCCAGTTCAACAGATCATTTCAATGACTGAATTGTTTACAGTCCTTCAAAGTCGATTTGTGATTTAAACTTCACTTTCAAAGCATTAACCATGCCTATAGATTATTCTTAAAGAGAAAATACATTTCTGGTTTCAGCAAAAGTGATATTTTAATATAATAGTTCCAGCATTTAATGTTACGCTGTTAAGATTTCTTCCAAACAAAATGTAAATGCTTTAAAAATGCTGTAAAATAATGTAAACAGCATTTATAGAAATTAGAACAAAGTTATGGTTTATGTCATACATTTACAGTAAATATGCATTGTAAAGATAAATGCATAAAGAATTTTCTTCCACAAAATGTCAGCTTTTGCTATTAAAAAGAAAAGGTCATTTGGTGTTTTAAATATTTCTATGCATCGATTCTATACCTTGGATGGACTGAATAAATTCAAATATATGTTTTCTAAAAGTTAACAAGAATATAAATAAATGTAAATAAATAAACTGACCCATATTTTGCACTTTCCCCAGAGATACAAACCCCAGACAGAGCAGAAAGGTGGCAATATGAAAATAACATTGTTACATATGCCTAACAATGCTAATCATAAATTTTAAGTGCTTCAAAAATTGCTATGATTGAAAGTTTGTTGAAGACATTTGGGAATCCTTCTTCTCTGGTAAAATTAATTCAGTTAGGAACATTAGACTTTCGTAGTACAACAGAGGGAAATTTTATTATGAGGAAGCTCTCTGCAACGAGTTTATTTAGGAGTACCATGTGTCAGATGGTACATATCCAAATAATTTTATTCTTTAAACAGATCATATATATCCTTCCTCTATGGGTCATAATGAATGAGCAATAAATCATTTAAATACACTTATTTTTTTATGGTTTTATTTGATTTACACAGAGTGACTCAGAAGAAGAATCTAGAAGAATTTCCCCTGAAACAAGATTTAAACATCTAAAATTTAATTAAATCGATTTATTTTTTAGTAAGGTATACTGTAATCTAACCTCATTAGGATATTTGCCCATACCCATATATCTAAGAGGATAGATTCCTTTACATCCATTGCTATCCTGGCTTAGGTCCACACTGCCTGTGTTTCTCCAATGAAGATGAAAATATTAGACTTAGTAGAGATTGTATTTGTTGTCATATAACCCATCTTTGTGTTTACAGCATTCACACTGGAATTGTGAGATGGGTTCCCATCTCTACTCAGCCCAGAAATACTGAATCCCTGTCTCACAAGACAGCCGTAGTAATCACCCTGTGTGAAATACTTCCTATTTATTTTCTTGAAATTAGGCTCCTGTGCAACCAGGAGAGCAAGCAATGGTGATTCTAAAATAGTAGTAGCTGAAAGCAGAAATGGGTTCATTTGTTTAATGTCTAATGTTAAATGGATATGCATTCAAGGAACTTTATTTGGGACCATATCTATAGCTCATGAAAACTCATTGCTCATACCATTAGACTAAAATGAGATCTCTTCTACTTTCTGTCCTGGTACCATGACTATTACATCATGGCAATAAGGCACACAGGTTCAACTTCGAGAAGAATCAGTTTAAGTATTCTTACCTGTGACACCTGCAGCCCGGTTATTAGATCACTTGTCAGAAATGCAGAAGATGAAATTTAATCTCATTTTGCCTACCAGAGTATTTTAATCATTAGCTATTATGCAAAAGACCAGTGTTGTAATGCTCCCAAAGTGGGCAGATAGGATCTTCAATATCTGGGAAGGTATTTCTGATATTTTCCTATGGACTTGATGGAGAATGAACTAAATTGCCTTCTGGATACACAGACAAAAGGGAGCAGTCTAACTGAGAAAAACACAAACTCTGCCTAAAAATCTTGAAAGTATAGTTAATGCATGTAATTTATATTATGACATCTTCTAGAACTATTGATTGCAATGGACTCAGGTAGTTCAATGAGGACAATTGTAGATATGGACATGGAAAGTGGAAAGGGACTTGTTAAGTTCAATTTAATTTATTTAAAGAAGGAAAGCACCATGAAAGAAAAAGAAAAGAAGAAATAAACCCGTAGTTGATTTTAAATATAACCTACAAGTCAAGAATTGCAAATACACTGGTGTTACACGAGGATAATAGGTTGCCTTTCTAAGTGCTACGTTTCAAACACTTAACAAGTTAAAAACAACACAAGAAAGAAATTAAATTGTCAAAATTAATTACTTCTTCCAGCTATGTATTAGATAAAATCAATATCTATTTTCCATATGACCAGCTCAGATTAAAAAACAAAACAAAACAAACGTATTTGCAATTATCTGTGAATTTCTCAGGGTCCTGAGTACACTTTCTCCTCCTGGGGGTTCCACCACCTGTGCCGAGGGTGAGTGCTGGTATGGAACAGCTGCATAACCTCAGTTCAGGCTGCTACCAGAAGCAGTAGCATCTCGGCTCCTTTGCTGAGAAGCTACATTTGAGCTCAAGCTCTTGCCCTTAGTTGCTGCCTGAGTTACACTACTACCATACCTGTGCCTGGCCATGTACCCTGCCAATATAGATGGTGACCCTAACCTGAGGATTTGACTTCTTGGCTTGTGTTTGCAAGACTTGACTTGCCTTCTCACCACAGACTTACCTAAACATCACTGCAGTGGGGCTGATCCTGGTTGCCATCACTGGACCTGATCTTCACTTGCTGACTTGACTTCCCAGCTTGACCTAGGACATCCCTTATTACTTCAGTTTTTCTTGGTGCTCTAGACTCTCCTCTGCCTCTGGTTAATGCAACTGGACCTGCTCTGCTCACCTTGTTTGGGTATTGTAGGACCAGGCTGTTGCTGGTGAGGTCACTGCTGCGCACCTTGCTGTCACATTTGGCTCCCAATTTGCCTTTCCTCATGGAGCAGTCCGTTCTTGCCACCCCCTGATGTTATTGATAATCCCTGGTTTTTTATACTAAATCAGGGAACGGTCCCGTATTCAGTCATTTTCTTTTCCTACAAAGTCAATTTCTTTTCCTACCATAAGGAGACACCATAAAAACTAACAAGGTGATTTAGTTTTCAAGTAATGCAATCGCTTATTAAGATTATTAGAAATAATGAATGTATTAATAACGAAAAGAACAAGTAAATAAGTTACATTAAATTAGAATCAAATGAATGATATAGTGAAGGGATAGTTTAGAAATAATACTTAAATCAGATGTTAAATTCTAGAATTCAAGAGATTTGGGGGGAAAAAAAACCAGAGTATTTCACTCAATTGAGCATTTGCAACAAGAAGTGAGCTCGATAAAAGCAGTATTAATTCAATTACTTATGGCACCAGAAGTATACTTCTATTCAGCCAAAGCAGACTAACTGCCAATCCAGCAGACACATTTAAACACACCAAATAAAAATTCACTGAAAGTAAAGTATGGATAGTATCCTTTGATGCTGAGTTCTTTTAAAGAAAAAAAAATGAAAACACAAACTCCTAAGACAGGTAGGATAATGTAATTAAAAGCTTTGTTACTATATAAGGTGTAAAGCTCACAGCTCCTCTTACCATTGTGTTAAATGTGAAATATTTCTATTATTTTTAAAATAAGCACAAAATTTAAGAGAAGTTCATGGTTATCTAAACAGTCCACCTTGAATTTATGCACGGTTGACATACATAACCCTGGCGAACAACTGTTAAAATTACAAATTGAAGGTATTAGCTTTATACATACAGTATGATGGCTCTAACAGAAATGTAGGGTGTTTCAGCTATTACTGATTTGATGTGGCGTTAGTAAGAGAGAATCAAATGGTGTAAGTATATCATAACTCAATCACATATGATGTAAAATATGAAATTATAATGAGATAAAGTGAAAAGAGTTAGAAATAGAAAGTTAGATGCAATTAGGGACCCTGTCATGAAATTCAGTTTTTACAGTCAGGTGGTATCCACACTTTTGTGAAGTTCATCTTTTCACACAATGAAGATTTGCCCTAGAGTTATTTCGTTCTTTTAACACTAAACTAAAATCAGTAATATGGATGAAATTGTTTTAAGCCCTTAATTCAATCTTCTTTGTAAATATCCAGCAGTAATATGTTCCGTATTTTCTGTATTTTTCATCAATTTCGTAGTTTGAAGTTTCACTTCTGTTAAACTGCAATTTTTAAGATTATTTAACCTCACCTACAGGAAGGTTTCATGCATTATGAAGTTAATAGTCTAACTTCAGATTCCAGATCTTGACATAAGAAGGAAAAGGCTGGGGAGGACGGTTGTCCTCATAACAGATACACGGTATTATTGATTCAATTTCACTTATTTTCTCTTTCTAAGACAGCAAGAGGTACTTGAGTATGATTGCCTGATACTGGAAACTTTCTCAAGAAAAAAAGAAAATGTTTTCTTAACTTGGTTGTTTGCACATGTTTTTGTGGGCTTGTCTAAACAGTTTGGTGTAGAAAGTAGCTCATAAGCAGAGCCCACACTGCACGCTGTCAGAGGGGCACTTGTCCATGATCAGGCAGCTATTAAGTCATGTTTGCTGAGAACTGTGCCTGCGTTAATGAATCCTTCCTCTTACCTGATTCTCTAGATACCCGTAAGAGTATAAACTATGGGAACTGTGACAAGACTGGCTTATTTTAAGATCGGGAAGCTCTCCTTAAAATTGAAACATCTGCTTACAGGAATAACTGGCCATATTCTTAGTGGCTAAATATTTATGCATTTATCTACAACTCTATAGAATAAAATTAATCTTTCTGACTTATATTATTTTAAGATTATATTTTATTTCCATCAAAGGAATATTATTAGTGGAGCAGTAAATATATTCTAACTGTCAAAACAGACACTTGAGCAAAGTATAAGAGCTAAAACCAAGTTTGCTTTTTTGGGTTCTTGTGTTTGGGTTTCATGAATGTTTCAGATACAAGGAAGATTATTTTTCTATTTTCCCTCTCAACATTACAGTCTATTCTTCAAAGCTATAAAGTCATAGGGATGTAAGTTACAAGGTAGAAAGAGATTCAAATTAAATTTCAATGAAGTGATTTTGCCCTAGGAAATTCAGGATTTTTATTCAATTTAGTAGAAGCATATCCATGCAACCTATCTATTTTTAATTGAAACAAATAGTTTACAGTTTCATCTGAGAATGATCAAAATTGTTTTTTCAGGGAAAAAAAAAAATGATTCCTTAGGCACAAACAAAACACATTTTTAGAACTCCTTTTAGAAGACCATACAAAGTCATTTNCCAAAACAGATTATTTTTGAATCTGTAGTTAAAAGAGCCAACTTAAACTGAACTGCATGTTTATGAGGACAGCTGGTCAAATTCTAGAGCAATCATAATTTTGTGGTTTAATCTGTTAAGACAACAGTTTTTATTAATACTCATTTGTTACTTGCAAGAAGTTGCTGACATAAATTGATGATTAAGCTGCTATGACCTTCACTGAACCTTAGTAATTCTCATTTGCATTCTCATTAAAGCTGGGTTTCAGTCTCATTTTTTTTCAAATCTGTAATACCCTCCTACTCAAGTCTTTATAAAGTCTTCCTCAAGAGCAATTAACTGGTCTGATAAAAAATGTTTAATTTTTATATATATATTAATAAGAAGAAAATGTTTAAATGGATGCAGATACCTAGTTAAAATATATACCATTACATATCCTTACAGTGAAGCTTATAGATATTTTTTTTTTCCCTAGATCAAGATAAATTAAGAAGAAAATACTGGAAGAGTATTGAAAATGGCCATAGGGTAGTCATTATTTGGGATAACATAAACCAGTTTGGTATTCTTCTGTAAATTGAGTGCTCCTATTTTTTATATACATTTAAATATATTTGTTTAAGTATTTGACATGATTTTGTGGTGGACAGTTAAGATGAGAATTTTGCTGGTATTAATTCGCTGAGCCTTTCTCCATAAGGAATGTATCTCTTCTCAAAAACAGGTCAAAGACAACACAAATTTACTGATAAAGGCCTGGACCAAATAGTTTTCTGCGTTTCAGTAAGAATCAGCCGTGGTGAGGCTGGTGCAAGTACTGTGTATTTCCTTCTTGAACATAAAGATTAATAGAATTATTTTAAAAGGGTCTTTGATATCAGCGTGTAATAATTCTTTGCAAAGCATGTGATGTCATATATCCATCTGAATAATTTTGGAATCTAAACAGGATTATGGCTCCATATACCTGCAATGTGCTAAATTCGTCTTCAGAAAAAAAGTGTTTTCAAAAAGGAACAGATAATTTTGTCTTTGGAATCTTAGCCTTTTCCATATATTCAAAAATTCTACATCTTATTTCTAGTGGCGTGCTGATAAGTGAACTACATGACAAAATAGATTCAGAGAGTCTCTGGTGTAGTACAGAATGCAAGTATTCTTAATTTTGATTTTACATTACTTCCAGAGACAGAAAATCTGCAGAGTAATCAACTTATATGGACAATAAGTATTTAAACAGAGAGAAAAGTAATAGCTGTTTGCCAGGCCTGCTTTGACATTCATCTTTAAAATTAACTTAAATTCACTTTTAAGAATATAGAAGTATTTCTAGTATCTCTATTAGTTTGAAGGACCTAAAGAAGTCAAATATAAACACCTTACTTAAAAAAAAATAATCTTTATTTAAGGATTATAAAAATAGGCAAGTGACTGACATTTTCTTACGACTCTTTCTTTTATGTCACTTCCTAAAAGAAAACTGAACCTTGACAAAAATAATAATTAAAAATACCCAGCACAACCCCTAAATAGGTTCAGATAATATATATTAGAACATCCTGAAACTATTTCAAGCATCATGTGCTTAGCGAAAATGCTGATAGGGTATTTGAAATGATTGACCTAATTAAGCACATGTTAAATGTACTCAACAAATTCTGACTAATTCAATATCCATGACTGAGCAGAGAGGAAAGTAAAGAGCTAGATGAGTAAAGCAACAGAAATGTGAATACCAATGATGCCTAAACTGGAATACACTGAAAAGTATTATCTTCCACCCCCACAAACTTACACAAAAACCCAAAGGCAAACCAAAATGACTAGATATTATGTCTTCACATTGCAATTGTAATTCATACATACTTTCAGAAGAATTAATGAAGTCATAGAAATCCATGTTCAATGTCTGTGTAAATATAATACAATTTACTTAATTAGGGAAAACTATCATGAAGCTAGCTATGCTTCTATGCCTAGCATGTATTAAATTTTAATCATTTTGTCTGTCCAACACTGACAGTTTCAGGCTGATACTGAGCATTGGCCTCATCTGGCTGGAGCCATATGAGTTCTGCTATCTACCTTTAGACCTCTTTTTTCTAACTGCAACACAGCTATCCATGTTGTGCATCCTAACTTTATACCAGAGCCTTTCCAGTACTCAGTTTTCTCTTTCCTTTCACATCTGTCTCTTAATTCTGGGCAGCAGAAAGAAGCAGCGTGCTATGGTAACATCATTAGTAGATATTATAAAAATTTTCATAATATCCAACTTTTTCCCAGTAGGCACTCATGAATAAGTTTTTACAGTGAAGAAAGAATGCATCTATATATTTCCTGTTTCAAACATTTCAGGAGTAACCTTTCATTCTTTACCTTACTGAACTCCTTTCCTTGCTTTGAGTAGCGGAAGAATTTCTCTGACATCTTTAAAGACCCCAGCAGACATGTGAAGTTGAGTAGATACTATTTTGAAAATACTTTCTGGAAAAAATATTTTTAAAAATAACATGAAAATATCTCGTAAAAACTTACACATCATTTCTCCCGCAGTGGTCCACTGTTTAGCACTGAGATTTGGATGGTCACCTCTTGGAGGTATTTTATGTCTTCTCCTTGTATGTGTCCAACAATTAAATAAAATTTATTTTTAAAAAAATCTTAACACTTCATTATTATATTGGGAAACAGGCCTATATCTGGGAAATATCTTAATTGTTTTTATCACACTGCATCTTCTGCACACTGCACACTGCAACTCATTTTGTTTTGCCCATGCAGACATGCAAATTAAGAAAGTATTAACTAGTAAGCTTTTTCAGCAGTTCTAAATACCACCAGAACAAAAAGGATGGAAAGATTTTTACCTCACATCTTAGGGTGAATCAGATATTATTTTACGTATTACTACACATATCTCTGTGAATACTTTTTTGGGGGGTGAAACACTTCATCAGCATTCTTCATTAGGGAAATGATAGCAGAAAAGGTCATCAAAGGTTAATACATGAATACAGAGACCTACTTTCAGACATTTATTGACATGGTCCCTTAAGGATTCCCCATGATACTACTAGTGACGGGTGAGCATGACCTAATGAATTATAGCAGTTAATATCATGCTTACATCTTGGACACACTGATCGCATTTTGAGATCAAGACCTTCATGGTTTTAAATGGTTTATCTTTTATAAATAACTATTACAGTAATTAAAGCAATAAGCATGGCCTTAAGAATATACCAACTATGGGAGATGCAGGAATGTTACTTCTTTATTTACAGGATTCACTCCAGGCCTGTTCAGGAGCTTTCTAGAATACCTGTACAGCCTATAAGCAAGTTATTGAGCAATTATTTTGCTAGTGCAGGTTCACACTTGAGGTGATATGAAGGTAAATTCCTCATTTTGGTCTACTTAAACAAGAGAGAACAAGCTAGTCTGAGAGAGTACTCAGCAACTGTCTTGTCTAGTTAGTTCTTCACTCTGACAAATTTTCCTGTAGGTATAAATACTTAGTGATCATCTTCAAGAAGAAGAATTTCAGAAAGCTGAGCTGATAATTTAACCAGAGGCAGATTTCAAACAGAATAACATACTGAATGGAAGAACACATAGACCAGAAAGGAAGTTTGGTCACCTTCATCACAATGGGATACTAATGCTTTAGCTAATAAAACATCAACTATTTACAGGATAATCTGTTCCACAAATATTGGATCAAATATGCATAGACCTTTCTTTTACACCGATTCACACAAGCTATTAAAAAAAAAAATTATTTGCTAAATGCACTTCTGACCTCTAAAAGAAGTCTCAAAAATAGTAAACATGGTTTCATGAAATGTTGTGGTGCTTCCTGGCTATGATCCAGTCTCCTGCCAGATGAGAATGATTTCTGAGCGGAATAGAAGAAAATTATTTACCCATTTTCAACAGAACTGTGATACTACTTTTCATATAAATTTGACCCATGCTGCACCAACCGTTAGGGTTTGTGTTCACTAGTACAACTAACCAAGAAATGGCTACTTTGTCCAACAGGACAAAGCCATGATAAAATCTCTTCCTCATTACTCTGTAGAACATTAGACTCCCTCTGCCACAGGCCTGATCACCCAGATTACTATCAGTATTACCAAAGTTCTTAAATTCAGGTTAAAGCATAGATTAGCCTCCCTAATATGAAGGTTTGGATAAAAATCCACAGGAATAGCTGTCTTTCTGACAGTGTAAATCTTCCCATATGTTGGGAAAGCATGTAATATGTCCACACATCATTGATTAATTGACTATGAAATTTTAGATTGTGATCCGTGTTTAAAGATTGTGTTCCCACATTTCTGTCTTTTCTACTTTGCATTCAGCTAACCTTGGATTAGTCTTCTGAACTTGCTGTGCTTGAATACACTCAAGCTAGGTGAAATTCAATTACCTTATTCTGGCTTGGTAAATCACCTTGTGGTTTTGTACAAGATTGGTTATACAGTCTTGGTGCATATATATTTCAGGTACTTTATAGCATCGGTTAAAAATGTAGTGTCTGTTAAAAATTTCCGGGTATTTTTTCTTAATTCAAAAGCTGCTAACAACCCTTTATTATTTAGTATCACAGTCAAAAGAAGAATGCTGGAGGTCCGACTATTTTCCCATTTTGCCTTTAACTTCCTTGAAACTCTTGACAACTGGAGTTTGGCTTTTAATAACAGAAAAGAAAAGAAAAAAAAAATCTCTTTGCCAGGTTTTTCTCAGTTCTGACACACATATATTATTTTCACTATCATAGTGTCATTATTTCCTAAAAAAAAAAAAAAATACAGTCCGAAGGCTTCTATTTCTATCAGCCAGAAAGTGCACTGTACTTCTAGTAAACTACATGGATAACAATTTATGAAAAAGTTTTGTTTTGCTTCTTGTAGTCATCAGGATACAGGATGTTGACAAGAAAAATGAAACACCCTTCTGTCGTTAAAATCAGGAAGAAATACGATGTGTCTTCTAACTTGCATTTATTTAGAACATAATAGTTTTAATGAAGGTTAAACAACACTTCAAACCCCTCACCCTCATGTTTTTCAGGGGTGGGAAACTGGGTCTATTTAGTATTTACCCAGGTATCACACTGAGCACAACTGCATTCTTATTTAGGTCATAAAGAATTTACATTGCCTGAGGTTAATAGTACTAATCAGTATTAGTACTAACAGGAGAAAGAAAGGAACACTTAAAGACTGATATTATATCACTATTCTATAACAGTTGTAAAGATATATGGGATATAAGACCATTTAGTTTAGGCTGCAGTATTCCTAAATACCTTGTGTCACTTCCATTCTGAATTATTTTCCTATTATAATTAAATTTATTATGTTAAGAGGTGCACCTATGGGTGTTTGCACATTGTAACGAATATATAATTTCTAATTTTTGCATATTCTAATATTTGGTTTGCAGAAAGTATTCATTTA
The DNA here is from genome assembly GCA_008711295.1 of Anarhynchus alexandrinus. NCBI lineage: Eukaryota > Metazoa > Chordata > Aves > Charadriiformes > Charadriidae > Anarhynchus > Anarhynchus alexandrinus. The sequence continues at coordinate 644,199 of VUYV01000042.1, forward strand.
AAAATAAATTGATTATGCAAATTACTATATACTGATATTCAGTAGTAATACATTATCATAGAGTATACAGAACAGTTCAATATAGGGCTTCTTTCTCAGATATGAATATGATGCTTTAATAGTGCAGAAAAGTGTATGCATACAGAGAAAAGTTATGCATAATTGTGCAGCATTAAACTACACTTTGTTGGGATTTCTGCATTCTATATTTTTGTTAAGTTTTACAGCTATAGATCATGTTTACATGATTAAAAGCCGCTAATGGCAAAAATGTTACATGAAAGGTACTTTTCTGAACAACAGTACTGAATGAGGGCTAAAGCAAGGACTGCTGCCGAAATATCGGCTTGCAGGCAATTATTCTTCAATAAAAGCTAAAAAAAATATTTTCACTCAAATATTCAGCTGGAATCTGGTCACAATACTTGCACAGGATATCTATGCATCATTAGAAAAGTGAATGGAGTATATTTATTGTAGAACATTTTTAGTGAGGCAGTTAATCTTCAAGAACTCGTTTCCTTTCATATTTTCAAGTTAAAAGCATGAGATAGATTGAACGTTTACTGATATCCAGGCAATCTTGGTGAGTCAAATGAGTTTGAAACCTTACATTGCTAAGAGCTTTGCAGCTGAATATACCCTATGGTTCAAATATTTTAATCAGAGTTCACTGTAGTCTGTGCTCTGAGGGATCTGGCATTGCCAGATCAGTGACTGAGACACACCAAGTTTTTAAGCTTAGGCCCAATTACCTCTCTTTTATACTGAGTTTTACTGAAGTCAATGCCAACAAGAGTAGTAGCGCAGTGAGGAAACCAGGCAAATGGATCCCATGTCAGCATTTTCTTAGAGGCAAAGATTACTTGGGAGAAGATAAATAATAATTTCAGTAATAAATAGAGTGACAAATCCCTTTAAATAATAAAAGTGACGACTACATGAATAAACTAGCCCTCATGTTGAGAAAAAAAAAATCTAAAACCTTACAAAGTACTATTTTTACAAAATACGTCTGTATTGCCAGTAAATAGATTCATCCAACTCGATTTAATGATTACCCAACATGCTGCAATATTTTCTTGATTTTATGTATTTTTACATTGGTGCCAAATTTTTAATGGTTTAGAAGACAGCTTAATAATGAAAGACACAAAATAATACAGGCCTATTTTTTGCTTATAGAACAGTGGTGCACACTTCATATATTATAGAAACTGAAAAAAACAAACCATAAAAAACAAACCATAGGAAATACAGTTTAAAAATATCAGTTCTGATTTATTCCTAAACTTCATATACTCTGGGCATGAATGTACCAGTTTATCATTTGGAAGATGCCCTTCTGGTTTATTTAACTGCAAACCAAGGGGCAAGATACATAACTGAATGGGCATTAAAATAATGCTTCTACATGATATACAAACCTTACAGGATAAGATAGTCATTGGAATCTTAAAAGAAATAGGGGAAGGGAGAAATAATTTAGATGAGGAAATTCCTCAAACAAATTCAGCCCTTCAGTTTTGATTCCGTGCCAGTCCTGTGCGTGCTTATTTTCCAGCCAAGTTGACAGAGTCCTCACAAAAACAACCGAGAAGATTCCAGTAGTGACTAGTCTGAATACAAATTTTGGACTTGAGTCAGCACTGATCTCTCATCTAATCTCAAAGTGAATATCCTAATCTAATTTTTATGCAAGACTTACTTGTACAAGAATATTATGGAACACCATTTTGCCTTTGTAGTTTAAATGAAAATTTTACTTTAATTAGTGGCATTGTAGTTATGTTTCTTATTTTTTAAATTATAAAGATAAGGACAGTTAACAAATACTAAGGTCTTCTTTAAAGGAACAGAACTCAAAAAATACTTCAAATACCATTTTTAAAGGTTGTTCCAAAAACAGAAAGGAAAACTATCTGTAGCAATAAAAAAAGAATATTGCTGCAACCCATGGCAATAAAACCCAATATACCTCATGACAAGTCCTTTTACAGAAAGATAGGAAGAAATTAACGTGGTGTTAAATATAATTAACAATGATTTCTCTTTCTTGCTTTAGTGTTCATTGTAATTAAACTGGAATCTTTCTTTGCAGCAGTTTGTGTACTGAAACCAAGCATCCTTCTTTGTGGGATATTAATGACCGCGTAATTAACTACAATAATTTCATGTAGGCTATTAATTAGCTATGGAGTACAATACTAGTAAGCGAACCACTGCTTTCTTCAGTAAAGAACCCCAACTGTTCAAATCTTGTAACTTCTCCCTATTTTATTTTTTTTATTTTTGCAGGAACTATCATCTAATAGTTAGTCATCAATTTCTTACTGACCTTGACGCCTCAAGTCCTTAACATACTCACTGATCACTCTTCTTTTAATAATTTTAAAATGCTGGAAAGTAATATAATTTTCTCGATTATCACTTACTACTACATATTTTTTTAAATTTCATTTACCTTCACTGGATCTCACATCTGCCTTTCGAACCCAGAACTTCTTGCACTAAATTACAACGCTCTCACAAAATTAATTGTACCTTCCCTATCATATTATCTTCCTGCAAGGCCAGCCTCTACATTTTAGCTGCCAGTCACGCTAAAGTGAAAAATCAGATTGTTCCACATGTAAAGAATTCCCAGTCAGAATCTATGAAGCCAGCATCTCCTCCACTGTTAAGTTTCTCCTGCTGTGATACACACTGGCAGAAAACAAGTAATAAAATGCTTAGCAACCAAGTATTTCACACTACTTGTTTGTGCTAAAACCTCTAATTATCTTTGTTATCCACTCTCCTTCCTTTCAGCTTATCTGTTATTTGTCATCTTCTAATCTTGTAAGTTATTAGCTGTTTGAGGTACCCCATTTGAATGGTGTCCTAACAAATGGAGTCTGAACTAATTGAGTTATCCATTACCAGCCATTAATGCAATAAATACTAAATATATTATTATTACCACAACCGTGAAAAGTTATGTGCCTTCCTTTATCGCCATGCCTCTATTTTAGAACCCTCAAGCAACAATTAGGGGATATTTGAGGTAAATGAGGCACAAAATAACTACTGTGCCTTTCTGGCCTTAGCATAGAAATGTTGCAAAGCTGCTTAAAATGAGCTCCCTGAAAGAGGACAAATTCATGACAGCAATGTCATTTCCCCATCCTACCTTAGAAAATGGTCCCTCTTTGACTGTTGGTCCAAACAGCAGTGACTCACCATTTCTAAAACTCGAGGAAGGATGCTTTCTGGAGGCAGCACAAGCAGAAAGGCAACCGCTACCTCCCTACTTAACGTAGGGAGAAAGCAGCTTAGGAGGAGGAAGCCGTTCCCTTTAAAGAGCTCCCTGCTGTGTTGACTCAGTTCTAAAAACCACAAACATGAATCAAAACATTAATATCTTGCTGAGAAATTAAGATAATGAAGAAGGTTGGTAAACTGTTTAGCATTAAACTCAGTATTTAATAAATCCTGTATCTCATAAACATAAACACACACAATCCCTTGTCTCCTGCTGATCTCAATGAAAATATTTCCCCTCCCAGTTTCTTGTCTTTTCATCATTAGTTTAGAAACATCTATAAGGGGTTTCTCAACTCAACACGCTAAATTATTGTTGAATTGTTGCTTTTTCATTTTGTTTTCTGTGATTAATATTGTTTCTGTTTATGGACATTAATAAAGGAAATTAGCACTTCTAAGCATAATTTCTATTGATGAAGTTTTTCATCTTATAGATAAAGCATCACTATAAAATGAGATGTTACCAGCTATTTAAGAATTGCCATCCAAGATACGGTATAACTATGGCCAATTTAACTCAAAGCTAAATGTGTATTAACTCAGGATCGGTCCAAAGTTTAAGAAGAAAAGCTGTATATTAAGTTAACTGGAAATAGGAAGATGTTTGATGAAGAACTTGAGAGAAACTCTATTTGGAAGCACCAAAGTGACACAGTATAAATCTCCTTTTCAGAATTAATCTAGGAGTCTTCTGGCATTTTAATTACTGAAGTCACACAGGTCACATAGACATAACCGAGATAACTTCAAACATGGTACAACTAACACAGTCTCAGAAGCCAGACTTTAGCATAGACTGCATGGCAGTGAAGTATTTCTCCAGGTTTTCAGACTCTGTAGTCTGTTCCACACCACAAACGGTCACAGCAGAATCAGTAATCTCTTAGCCAGGTGAGAGGTAGTTTGTACCTAGATGTAACCATAGGAAAATCTGCAAGACATCACCTGTTAGGTGATTCAGTGATCTGCTTATATGTCCTACGTGACACAGTCCCTGGACAGACATTACTTGGAGCAAGGATGGAGTCTGGCTTTCACCCGCTGCTTCTCTGCCCCAAAGACTCTTCAACTGCATTTTGTACAGGGACACTGTTACCTCAGAAGAGGTGGAATAGTTCATCCCTCTTCTCTTGCACAAAGCCTGCTTTACAGGGCCACTGTTTGGAGTGGGTTTAGGTGGGCTTAAAAGCTCTCTTCAAGGCAGAGGAGGACAATGAATGCAACTGGAAAGTATGTATTTTCACATGAAATATTTAAGAAACAAAGTATATATTATTTGGATCTAGGACAGTCATGCAAGTATACAAATTCATATATTAATTACCAAATTTACATTTAAAGGGATTATTACCATCCAGTAGAAAAAAAAAAAGAAAAGAATACAACCGTGAGCCCCACATAGCTGAGAAGACAGGCTGCAGGCTCGCGTGAAGGCACGGCTGAAGGTTCAGAGCGGGGCACGGGAGCGCACCCTGGCACCACTGTGCCATGCTCACCCTTGCCCCAGCATTTTTCATCTCTCTGCACTGCCTGTTGGCTCTTAAAAGCCTCATTCTCACCCATTTACCAGGAGTATTTGTAGTCCTCATACCAGTAGCTGTGTGAGTATAGTTACACCATAGGACATAAGAACCTTTCATCCTTCTTATGGAGGAACCCGATACCCAAACTGTAGCATTTCTTATCACGAGCCACTACATTTTGAAGTTTAAAGATCTAATGAAGATTTTCTCCCAGATTACCAGTTTTGCTTCATGCCAGCTAAATTCTTTTGTTTACCTGGCTAGCCTGAGCAGCCTGCCCGCCCCGTGCCCGCTGCCCCAAGGAATCTGGCTTGTTCTGCTTTGAAGAGTTGACTGACTTTTGTGCAGAAGTGTAGCAGCAGGTTAGAAAGAGCTCTTCATGTGACTGATTTTTTACATTTCTAGGTGAGATAGTGCTATGGATTTCATGTAAAGGAAGCCGAGATGGGAATTACTGGAATAGGAAGAGAAATAAACAACTCCATTTAAATAAACCAGTTCTTTACAATAATGGAATCAGAAGGATCCTTTTCATTTTAAATGAACATCTTAATAATTGGGAAATTTTGCTGCCAGGGCAGCGGGCAGGGAGAGCAGTTTATGTTTTTCAGACCTGTCACTAAGTTATACCCATACCCTCTTGAAGGCTGCTTTCACTCAGCCTCTAAGCAAAAATCACTGTGAACAGCATTAGCACAGTCACTACCGTGAATTACACACTTGGAACTCCTCTGTCTTCAGGTGGCTGGGATTATTCTACAGAGACCACATTAGTGAAAGAGAAATTTTCATGCACTCACAATTCAAGATTTTGTAGTTCAGATATCAACTGTTCAAAGCAATATTTACATGTCAAGTATTCCTGTATTTTCACCCAGTAACAACCTTTTTAATACAATATTTAATAGCTGGAGAGATTTAAGAAAAAAGTAGAAAACCAAGACCTGAGAAATTTAAAATACAGAAAAGGATGAAAAATCACATCCTAGTAAAGTCCTAATTCAACAGTTCAAACTAAAAATCTACTCCTAATTCAGTACTGCAAACATTAATTTTTTTTTTTGCAAATTGCAAGCATATAAATAAAAATCAGCTCAACACATTCATATTTTTTTCAAATTGTTTTATGCAAACACATACATCTGTGCTGTTTACCATGCTTTCACAAGCAAAACATACACAGTAGAAAGGAGGCTCAGATAGGACATCTTGCAAATATACTTCAGAAATAAACAGAACCCTGAAGGCTGAAGGTTCTCAACTGGCAGGTGGTTTAGACATTAGATTTTTAGAGGAACATGTGCTACCATTTACAAATTTGATGCTTTTCTTAGTCCACAAGTAAATATTTTATACATCATCAATTCATGCCTTATTTCCATTGTGGTTTTATTTACTCTTTTTCTATAATCACACTAATAACATACACTCTGTGTTCCCTAGTGGGAAAAAGGTCCGTACTACACCCTCTTGGCTACAAACCCCTGTCAGGTCTTCCATCCTGCCCATAGCTCCAGCATGAAATCACGAGTTATGGACACAGGATTTATTTAGTGCATTGTTAGCATTCCCTGTCATTATATACAGCTGAATCACTGCTATCCTGAGGCAGTGAAAAACCTCAGTCACCAACTCCTCATGCTGTTGTTGCACCATGTTCTGAAATACACAATGAACTTCTGATTTTCCTTAGCTCCAGGCTAGGCTCGTTACAAAGGTTGTTCTTTCTCTGCCCTACTTTCAGTTCATTTTATCATGCGGAGCTTAAAGCCCTTCTTCTAATTTATTTATTGGTCTGAACACCAAAGAAGCTTTCTATTATGATCTGCAACCATAGCTGCTTTTGCAATAGATTTTAAACTTAGTATCTTGCCGAAACGAGAAGGCATAATACTTGGGAGTGTGTGAAAAATACTGACCAAGCCAAGGAGAGATTTAAATATATATATACTCAAAGACATAAGGTAAAATTGATAGGAAAGATAGTGGCATAATTGATTTATCTGTTGAATTCAGAATTCCATTTGCTTACTAGCAGAGCTAGTAAGTAAACTAATGCAGATGTTAATTATATATTTTCTCACACCACTGGACCTTCAAGGTAGTTGGAGATTGCAATTAGCAGACTTTCTCCCCGTAATCCTGTTTATTGTTCCTAACAAAGCTAAAAATGGAGAGAATTAAGTTGAATGCATCACTGAACCCACACAAGAATCTGAAAATAATCATTCTCCAATAGGGACACCGACAAGTTTGGCAGTTTTGCAAGTGCCAGTAAATGCCTACAACTACCCAAGTACAAGAAAAGGAGCCGCCTTTGCTTCTTAGGAAATAGACTCACATATATGCAGTACTAAGTGCTGTCCAATAAAATGGTTAAACAAAACAAGTCACTTCAGGGGAATTAAAAAGGTCCTATTTTCAACAATATTAAGAGAGCATTTGTTTGAGGATGAAATCATATTAAAACTTGCCAATTTAAAAGCACAACCTGCAGCACTATTGTCACTGATACTGGAAACATGAAATGTGAGACTTAAAACTAGTTCCAATTTTAAATAACTAAGCAAAATCATAAGAAGTTATTAAAAAAAACCCTCATGTTTACTGTGTTAAAAGAACACATATATATGCATAAATATAAACATATAATTAAAAAGCTATAAAAGCTCAACACTAATTCCAGTTTTTGTGACAGATGTTTAAAAATGGCAAAAGGCCCCTCCAAATCTTAAGTCTCTTAATAACAATTACAGATCAAAATCAGTAGGAGTATTCTTTTAGCTAAATACTATCTTACCCTCACTCTTAGAGGCATTACTTGATGGTCTATGTGGTTTATGAATAGTATATTCCAAACATACAGAATGTTTTGGTATCGAAAAAAACAAGTCTTCTAAGAACTATGTACTGCATTTGGCTGTTTTTCCTATTTCTTAATGACAACAAGGATACAGTAATTCTATCTTTTTTAAAGATAATCAAAGCGAAAGACTTTCAAATTCCAATCTCCTAGTTCTTGCAAAAAATGCATATTTAATTTTAAGTTATTCCAGCACCACAGCACTTTGCTAGAACATTAATGAAAAATTGAGGTCAAATTTGCAAAACCCATTAGTGAAAACAATCCAACTGTAAAAATTTCAAAAATAAACAGTTAGCAACTTTTTCAGTTTCTAGAAGTACTATATTAGGAAAGATATGAAAATAATAAAAGATACATTAGTCTGAATTAATTAAGTCACCATTATGAATTTCATATTCTAGTAAGACAACTTTTGCCCTCACTAAGTTATCTTAGGCAGAAAAAAGCCATCTTTTAGGTTTATGATCCCTCTGTCTGAAGTCTAACACAACTGATTTTTGATTGCTGAAAGGTTTTGATTGCACACTGACTGAAGAATCAGATTCCGCTTTTGGTTGCAATGACACAAAAGCAGTCACGACTGTGAGTTTTTCACAGTTCTTCGTGGAATGATGCTGACAAATACTAAGATTGCTCACAATTCATATATTAAATATAAGTTTTAGCCTGTTTTCTTCACATCCTTCCTTAAGCAATTGAAGACAGGTGCCACAAACTCAACTCTTAAAATGTTGAGGGCTATCAGAGACGGGTGCTAGAACAGTTGGAAATTCCTGGGTAGTGTTTATAGCATGACCAGGGAATAAAGATGGGACAGGTGTGATCATGTCCACAGGTAGCACTTCCCTTTGAGAAGCAGGATCTGGGGGTGGGTGTTACAGGATAATTTTGCCTGAGATAATCTCAGAGATTATGTTTTTAGCAAAAATGTGACCAAAGTGTTTGATACTAAACCAACAAAGAGATCAACTGAGCTGTTGCCTCTCTGCTCTTCTCATCCAGGAACAGAGGTAAAATGAAGAGCATGACCATAGTGTCTAAAGTCAGATTCCAAACCACCACCATCATTAAACCTATTTTCTATCACTTTGCAGTTTTTTACCCCTGAAAAATGGTGCTGTCCCAATCATCACAATTAGGTAACAGTTTCTCCATTTGCATAGTACAAAGAAAGTAATGACCTAAAGTATAAAGCAAAAGAGGATCACTGCCAAGAAATAAATTAATTATGTGGCAAGGTAGGTAGATAGATACTTCACAGTACTGCTGGATGCTGATAAGTAAAAAGAGGATTGGGTTATCCAGGCAGCAAAAAAGAACAGAACAGAACCTGACCCCTATTACTGTTCATGAAAATTAGTGACATTTGCTTTTTCTTAATTTCGGTGTAAGTTGAACTTTAAAAGAAAGTAACTCCGTCTCTTTACCTCACACTCAAACATGAATTCAGGTTCAAATAATTTCTCTTTGTGAGTAATAAATCATCTATACTCAGAGAAGTACACTTCATAGAATCACAGAACCATAGAATGGTTTGGGTTGGAAGGGACCTTAAAGATCATGTAGTTCCAAACCCCCTGGCATGGGCAGGGACACCTTCCACTAGACCAGGCTGCCCAAAGCCCCATCCAGCCTGGCCTTGAACACTTCCAGGGATAGGGCATCCACAACTTCTCCGGGCAGCCTCTTCCAGTGTCTCGCCACCCTCAAAGTAAAGAATTTCTTCCTGATATCTAATCAAAATCTGCTCTCTTTCAGTTTAAAACCATTACCCTTCGTCCTATCACTACACTGCCTGATAAAGAGTTCCTCCCCAGCTCTCCTGTAGGCCCCCTTTAGGTACTGAAAGGCCGCAATAAGGTCTCCCCAGAGCCTTCTCTTCTCCAGGCTGAACAACCCCAACTCTCTCAGCCTGTCCTCATAGGAGAGGTGCTCCAACCCTTTGATTATCTTCGTGGCCCTCCTCTGGACTCGCTCCAACAGGTTCAAAGAAATGAAGAATTGAAGTCTTCTGAAGGAGCATGTCAGTGCAAGTCTTTGTTAAAAAGCAATTAAAAAATAGAAACAGGGCACTTATTCTATATATTGCTTGTCATTAAATTAATAAAAATGTGGGTTTAATTTGGTTCATCAATTCAGGGTGGGGTAGCCCACACGAAAGGATAATAGCAGTTATACAGCACATCTGGGATGGTATTCTGAACAGCACTTAATACTGGTATAATTCTGCTACCATCAATATTTACTGGGACAAAAGCATAGGTGCTTTTGAAACCAGTTTCATCTGTGGTCCTTTCTGCTTTGGACTTCATATCACTTCATATCACTTCATAACAGGTAACATGGGCATAGCACAGCTTAATATAACATTTTCTGCTCCTAGATGCACCACAGTAAAAACTGAACTTCCTTATGTTACATTCTATGGTAGAAACAACAACAACAAAAAATCAGGCATACAAAAGAATTAATACCGATTGCTATTTTCTTGTGCTTGTTTGCACTGTTTATATCGCATGAACCACAAGTCCCAGTGTTCCTGCTGCTTGCAAAGGTTGGAAATGATCATTTCTCTTGGTACATTACGTGGCCGCCAGAGGCTGCTTTCCCTTGAACCATTGGGTGTCGACTGCCATGAGAGAGAAGGTAAAGTAAGTTATGCTGGTACTTTTGCAGGTACCAGACTCTCTGAAATACTTGGGTTTTGTGTCTTACATGTTCATGGCTTTATCAGACACAAAATTCTCTATCAGGAAAAAGTTTTCCTCTTGTCAGATGGGCAGAAAACATTGGCTTCTCTGTTGTCCAGGACACAGTCCACTTTGGCTTCTTCTTTGGGAAGTTCACCTAATAAAACTCTGTTTTGCATTCCAGGATAAAACTTCACTTTTTAAGAGACTGAGACCCTTTGCAGTACCCAAATTCCTTATTCTTAAAGCACATTGTTGTTGTGCTGCTTCATCATTTATCACATCTAAAGCTCGTTACAAGGTATTGGGAAATGTTCTAAACTCTGCATGTGGTTTCACTGACCCTCCCGAGTTCAATTTTTATGGCATTGCTGGCTAAAATTACAGGGGAGTAAACTTGCAAACTGGCTTGGTTCTGTTCCTTTAACTTCTGCATTCTTACAACAAAACAATGTAAATTTTTACAGTAAATTCAATGTTTCATTTCATTCTTGTTTCCAAAATATGATATAACATTCCCTTGGCTCAACATCAGTTTGCACTGAAATAGATGTGAATGAACCTACATGCACTGAAGATTCAGAAGAAGAGCTGTCAAGCCTACAGAAGCCTTACAAAGAGACTGAAAAAGAATCTTTAATGTTGGCCACTTGGAACAAACTGCATTGCTATTATTGATCAGGAGTGAAACTAAAAATACTACAATTTAATACTAGCCAAAGAGGACCAAAAAAAAAAGGAAAAAAAAGAAATAAGCTAAAAGTAAAAAGTAAAGCCATGCCAAGAAACTAAATTATTTTCCTGGAAACAATTTAAAACTAATGACTAAAATGAGTAAGACATGGCCCACAATACAATTTTTTATTTTAATAATATCCTTTTAAAATGCATTTTCACAATAATGTTAGAGGATATTTTAAAGACTATATAATTTATGAGCCAATGAGACAACATGATCCTAGTGTGGCTCCAGATATCTTCTTTCTGAAAAATATGAATTGCAGATTGCCATGGGAATTTGTATAGCAGAAATTAAAATTGAATTGTGGACATCTTAAAAGAAAAAAAGCTACATTAAAAATAAAAGGAGTTGTGATAAGATATACTCAGCTTTTTCTCAATGCTTCTTCCCAATATGGAGAAATTAGGCTACATTTTGGTAATGATAATCCATGGAGAGGTTAGTTAAACAAAAATCCAAACAGCTTGTTGAAACTAAACTTATGTGTTCTGTATGCCACAACTACATTCTCTCTTCACAGTTCTGATCCACCAGTAATGACACTGTAAAATATAAGAGGCCAGGCTCAAAAATTATTCAACATTCCATCAAATTTTTGTTGCAACTTTATAGCAAGTACTTCAATAACTTGGAGATGATGGAATTTTACTTTTCTGGAATTTGAAAGATTAGTCACATTTCCATTTGATCTATGTTGGTTAAGGCACCTTTGTCAGCAAGCTTTCTCTACATCAGATAATTCACAATACAGTGAATTTGCAAAACTAGTGAATTATTAACAATTATAGTGACTCTACAGTCGCAATTTCAATTCATTTGCATGGCTTTCTCTGTTTACTGTGAACAAAAAAATCTTCAATCAAGCACTAAAATTGAAAATGGAACAATCAAATACATTTAGGGATATATCTCCAGGCTATCAAGATAAGTGGGGGCTTCATTTCAGGAAAAGTAACCACAAATACCAATATCAAGACCATGTTACAAAAATAAAGGGCAAACTTCATTTAGTGTAAACTTTATGTAGTGTAAAATAGACATATATATAAAATATATATATGTATATTTTCCCAGAATATACATATATAGTAAAATGGTAACATCACAGTCTAGCGCTTACATAGCTTATCTGTCTATTATATCTTATGTATCGGTAATGGAACGAGTCCCCTTAGAAACTATCACAAAACAAATGAAGCAGATGATTGGGAAGAGCCAGCATGGATTTACCAAGGCAAATCATGCCAGACGAGCCTGATCACCTACAACAAAGTCACATCTTCTGTCAACATGGGAGAGCAGTGGATGTTGTTTACCTGGACTTCAGCAAAGCATTTGACAGTTTCCCACAGCTGCCTCCTAGAAAAACTGGTGTGATACAGACTGGATGGGTGGTCTGCGAGATGGGTCAGAAATTGGCAAACAGGCCACACTCAGGGCGGTGATCAATGTTTTTTACTCGGGCTGGTACCCTGCCACAAGTGGGGTCCCCAAGGGATCAATACTGGGCTCCACGCTGTTCAACATCTTCATCAATGATCTGGATGATGGAATTGAAAGCACCTTCACCTAGTTTCCTGGTGACACCAAAACGGGTGGTAAGGTGGACATATGAGAAGGAAGAGCCATCTTTCAGGGAGGCTTGGACAGGCTGGAAGAGTGGGCTCGCAAGAACAGTGTGAAGCCCTGGACCTGGGATGAAATAACCAAAGAATTCAGTACAAACTAGGAACTGTGTGGCTGGGAACAGCCTTGCTGAAAGGGACCTGGGAGTCCTGGTGGACAGCAAGCTGAACATGAATCAGCAGTGTGCTGCTGCCCCAAAAAAGGCAAATCAGATCCTGGGCTGCATCTGCAGAGGCATTACTAGCAGAGATAGAGATGTGATCATCCCACTCTACTTAGCACTTGTCTGACCTCACCTGGAGCAGTGGTTGTTTTCCCCACAGTTCAAAAAAGATGTGGACAGACTGGAGAGCATTCAAAGGGCCATGAAGACAATCAAAGGGCTGGAGAACCTGTCCTGTGAGGAAAGACTGAAGGAATTAGGTCTTTTCTGCCCAGAGAGGAGAAAGCTCGGGGGGACCTCATTACAGTATTCCAGTACTTAAAAGGTGGCTACAAGGAGGACAGAGGCTCTCTCTTTACAAGGAGCAATATGGAAAGGACAAAGGGCAATAGGTGCATGTTGCACCAGGAGAGGTTTCACCTCAATATAAGAAATAAATTTTTCACAGTGAGAACAACCGTTCACTAGAACAACTTCCCTAAGGACATTGTAGAGTCCCTGTCGCTGGAGGTTTTCAAGGTGTGATTGGGCTGGGTGCTAGATAATCTCATCTAGACTCCCTTTTCCATGAAAGCTTGGACCAGATGATCTTTCAAGGTCGCTTCCAACCTACGCTGTTCTATGGCTCTATGATTATATATCTCTAGATCTCACTCTCTAATATGGAAGGAAATATCAATACCTCCATTCTCAGATGGAAAACCTGAGAAGTGACTCGACTATCTTTCAGTAGGTCACCAGCAGAGTTGGAACTAGAATTTCCCAAGAATGTTCAGTAATATTCTTTTCAGTTAGATTTTGAAATGTCATTACACAGGGATGGTTTCCACTGATTTGTTTTCACTTATTTCCAAATTCACTGATTTGACCAGACCACTGCAGAACGTTTGAAAACTCTTGTAGATTTCCAGTTCCCTGGGGAAACTGTTTACTAAATAATTTTCTCTGTAGCTGATGCAGCTAAATAAGATCTAAATTTGTCCAGAGCCAATATTTACATGAACAAGTGACAGACCTAAAAATATTTAAAATGGGAAGAGGAAACAATTTGGTGGGGATAGCAAGGTCTTCAAAATGAGGCAAATGAATGCAACACTCCATGTAGTAAGACGCTATTTCAAACAGATGTGGAAAAGAACTTAACATCAAACACAATGACTTCAAGACATAAACATGTCTGCAAGTAAAAGATAAATTTAAGACTACTGGGGATGATTTTGTAATACATTTGATCTCAAAATATGGCAGGAAAATTAATTTAGAAAAAGATGTCCTTGATGCCTTCTCATTTAATTAGAGGTTACTGTGCAGGTGACAATCATTTATGATAAATATTTTCTATGAATTTGTCTATATACAAAAGTACCACACATAGCTATTCCCAGTACATCAAAGACATTTAAACTCTCTCGAATCTTCAGAGTTGGATTGGAATAATACAAACGTTTACATGAGGCAGGGGGTACAGCCAAGTTGATGCCAGCAAAAATGCATCCCCAGTAAGAGTCTGTAGCCATTTAAGTATTTTGAAAGAAAAGTAGTAAATGAAAAGTTAATAACACAATGTTTATAATGGATCCTATAAATTGTTCAATATAAAAAATAAGGTAATCTGGTCTTTTAAAATAATTGTTATGAACTGTATAATTTATGAACAGCATATTTATGGTTCTACTAAAAGCTATTTTTATTGGAAAACTATTTACACTTTTATTCAGTTAAAAAACCTTACTCATTCATCATTCAAAAATCCCAGACAGATGCTTTCCATTATCTCCAGAAGAACTGAGAATTATTTTATTACATTATATTATATCATATCATATCAATTATTGTTTGTGATTTTGTGTGTCCCATCTTCTTAGCATCTTTCCTTTAAGAAGGAATTCCACAAATATCTATTACTGAATCTATCATTTCTTCTATTACTGCTATCATTTAAGCCAATAAAATAATTATCAAGCACTAGGTCCAATGGAAAGCGTTTGCAAAAGCAAGAATTCCCTGGTATGAGGAATGCCAGGAATTTACTGTTTTGGATATGTTGCAGGGTTAAGAATAGTGACAGAACATGAAATATTTGAAGAGTAAATATATTATCCCTCATGTCAACTAATTGTATGAATTCACAGACTATTTAGATTTTTTAGCTACATACAGCTCAGTTAACTGAAGGAAGAGTTTGAAATGAATTCATAAATATTTTAACACGTATGAAATCTTTCATGTCCCTGATTTTTTTATTTTTTTTACCTCTTCAGTCAGATTGCGCAAATAATAAATCAGTACAGTCTAGATGATGATCTATGGGACAAACAGATGCTTCTGTTTCACCTGCTATTCTGAAAGATACAGGGAATGGATGTTACAGAGTCAGACAAAGCTAAACAAGTGAATGCCTTTTCCAGTGGCCCAGACCCCTGTTAGAGCTAGACGGGAGTTTAGCTACTCCTGTCAGTAACGGCATTAAAGACAAGAAGACTATCTTTACTTAGGCACAGCCCAGCACAGGGCAGCCAAAGGGGTAGCTACACTACCTTGGCCCATGGAGGAGTCTCTTCTCTCCAGGGTTGGTGTTAACTGAATGTTGTGCCCGAGCAGTGCTTAGCAGAGAAACAGTATTAAAGAATAGCAATGACTATATTAACAAAGATTCACAATCTTTCTTGCAATGTATAGGCTTCAGTAACTGCAAGGATAATAGACTATAATTCAAAAGCATTAAAACTTTAAACCTGCATTTAAATAGTAATTATACTGATTAAACTATTGCACGTTGGTTTTTTTTCTTCAGAGCAGCTGAGTATCTTGTATGATTAAATACCAAACTCTGCAAAGAACTCTACTGTCTCTAACCACAAATAACATTGTATAATTGCAGTTATTTTAATTTTGAGACATCATGTAATCTGTTAAACACAAAAGTTGAATAAGGCCTTTTGACTTTCAATATGCTGTAGCAAGTCATCTGCACATTAAATTTTGTGAAAACTCTGTAAAGCCGCCATAAAAAATGAAAATTGCCCTTTTAAAATCACATTTGTATGGAGATGTGTCCCTGTGGCTTCCTCACATCGGCTGCCAATGACAGAATGCACACCAGAGGTAAATGGAACTGAGCTGCCCATCTGTGTGCTTTAAACACAATTGTGTGCCAACAGCCAAGAAGTACACATACAGAGATACACATACAGATGTATGTAACATCAAGCTTTGTCCTGGAAAATACAGTTTGAAAAGTAAAACCACAGTAGTAGACCATGACTGTCATCTAAGTTAACAATGCATCACTTGCAGCACCATTTGCAACTTCGGGACAGAAAGCATTAATATCACGTTGCCTCCGAAGCCCTGCCAAGACGAACATGTGTTGTCAGGGCAGACTTCATGGAGAACAGAGCTCGACAAGCAAGCACTGATTCCACCCTCTTGGTGAGAATCCCTTGCCAATTATGTGGTATCAGTCAAAGGAAATTCTGAATTACATTAATTAATTGATAAATGTATAAAAATTAAAAAAAAAAACACCAAAACATGCTGTTACCTTTTATTGCTTCATTCTAGACTCAAGAGGTAGTCCATTTCCACAGATTAGATTAATATCCAAGGAAGTATGGCCCAGATTAACACAGATTTGGATTGAGTTTAGATAGATAATTAAAGCAATTTTTGATTGTATTCTGCTACAGTAGTGTTCTAATTGTATCCGTAACATGAATAGGTCAGGAATATTTGCAATTAAAAAGCTGAAAATACTGAAAAAAACCAACTAAAATTTCATTTGGTTATTTTTAGTACTTAATCTATACTTCTTTATATATTTATTTTTCTTCTGTGCCAAGTCGAGTTGGCATGAATCTACAAAAGTGCCTTCGCTAAACATCAATATAGTCAAGCTCTAAATGAGTTCATTACCCATTGGCCAATTTCCACCAGTTTTTCATATGAGATCTTTCATTATGTATTGTTTAGAGCAAAGGTTTTAAAGTGAAATACACTTCTATCTTATATACAGAGAATACTCTTACTGCTAAATTTAAAGCTATCTTTCACAAGACATAAAACATCCTTAGCAAGACACACTCACTGCCTAAAGTGAACAGATTGACACTGACAAATTTCAGCACCCCAGCAAGTGAGGGTCTAATGTCTAAACTTCCTCGCTTCACAGCTTTAGACCCACTAGTTTCTCCTAGAAGCTGTTTCACTCTATTTCAAGCTAATTCGCTAATGTCCAAAGAAATACTAAAACTCATCAAACAAATGATTTCTCAATAACTATAGCACTGGTTTTTAATGTCTATGGATCATCCCTGTAGCCCGTTCAGTATCACTTTCCCCAAGAAAAGTTGTTTGACTGTCTTCATGAAAGGTAGTGTTTCAACTCAGTTCAGATTGATCCTTCTTCATTACAAATATATGTATTTTGTAGTACAATTTTATTATTTTTTTTTAAGATTTTAAGATCAGGGTATTAGACAGAATATAGTGTACACGATCTGTGCTAAAGGAAGTATCCTTGTCCTGTCAAACATCTAAAATGCAGTAGATAACATGGCTCAATACTGAAATACTCTTGTATGCAGGTTGTAGGGCTAATTATGCATGTATCATTTACTTTAATGATGCTAAGTCAGTATCAAACTGACCAGGTGTAAAACCCAGAGAGGTCCAGGTCTTAAATTATGTAGATAAAGGAAGGCAGAAGACAAACACTGGCAGTTAGCTGATAATGAGGGGCAATTTCCTTCTTTGTAGCCAAGTCTATGCAAAACACATGGAACAACTGTAAAGACTCCTTACTCCCTGATTAGTTACTAAATAAAAGCACAGCAGCAGACTTCGGTACCGAATGCACAAGGAGAGTACCTGACAGGATGGAGGCATCCTTCCTGCCTACACACGACCTGCTGGCTTCACCTGTGCCGCTGTGCGTGAACAGCATCAGCTTGGCTGTAAGCCCACCATGCGCGTCTGACTGCTCTTCTGCATGTTCTGTCTTATACCTTTGCTTCTGGCTGTCTCTTAAGTCATTAGCCCACCCACCAGGCAAGTGAGGATGATCTTAAGGGTGAAACTGTGACATGCAAATAAATTTTCTCACCTAAAATGAGACTTTCACAATACAGATATTTAAATATCTTACCTGTCTAGATTGTACTGATAGCCAATGGAGAGGAATGGATCCTTCTGGAAATGCCACCTACCCCTTCTCACAAGGCATGTCTGGGAATGGCTATGTGAACTGCTCTCAGCAGTCTTTGTTTCCTTTCATTTATTATAGAGAAAACCTAGAGAATTAATTCAGATGTAAACATCTACACGGTGATTGATACATTAGGTCAGATGAAGCTCATCTGTCCCTACATTTTGTCATTACAGTGTAGATAATGTGTCTAGAATTGTCTAAAGAGGTCAAAAGAGCCCCACCGCCATTGAGGAGTGTTTTGCCAGTGCAGGTACTACAAAAGACAGCTTAAATAATGCCTGCTAAGGAGTCAAATTAAAGCTTGGCAAACAGAGAGTGCCACATAGAGACAAGCTGGCGAGATTCTTGTAACCAGTCAGTCCCTCAAGCAGTGTGAGGAGAATCCCATAACTTGACAGACAATACTGACAGCCCAAAGTTTTAACAGGTCATAAAAAAGGGAGGAAGACAGATTCCTTACAGCATTTTTTCTTCTCTCTGGGCAGTAAATTTTGTCTCTCGTAGGATATGCCTCTATTATTTTTTTTTTAACTATGTGTTTGACGTCATGTTTATAAAATACTGGAAAAAAAAATGACATGGCTTTGCGTCTATCAAAATTTTACAGTTATATAATATCTGTGATTAATTATACTTCAGCAAATACATATCCTTTTCAGTGATGAAGAACAAGCCAGTCTTTTGTTATTCCACTACAACAGTCAAGTAGGATACTAAATATGAAGAGTGCCTGAGATAAAGGATACTGTGCTGGATTGAGACTACCAATTGAGTCAACATTAAGTGCCTAATTACCAGAATATAATTTTAGAATTAAATCAGTAACTCGATATCCAAACCTCTGTGTTATACTGCTAATATTTAAACCACTTGATCTCAGATTAAAAAATTCTGATAGCAGAGGCCTGGTTTACCTGAAAAAAAAATGACTAATTCAATAACTTTTTTTTCCAGAACAGAAGGCCCTTATGGGAATTATTTGGAAATAATTACAGTAGAATTACTTATTCTGGTCCATTTCCCTTCTATAGACAAAACTTTGCTCTTATGTAATTCTACTGATTTCAGAAGAATTAGTCTCAGTTTTCCCCAAGCGAAAGATGAGACTCAAGCTTATTGTGTTCTGATCACTTTCATATGTTACACCTACAAAATGGTCTTCTGTTAGTAATCTTTGTTGTCTCTATACTTAGAGGTTCCATTCATTGAGCTATAATCATCCAGTAGAGAAATTTTCAAAACATCTTCGGGTCTAAGGGCAAGACATGACTTTATCCCTTTTATACCCTTCATTTTTTTCCTAAATATGAAATCATTTCTGTGCAGAATATATACGTGCTACATTCTTCAGTGTCAATTTGGAACATAAATGCGATCATTCCTCTTATCTAAGGGAGAAATAGGACAAGGAATGGATGAATGGCATTTCAGAGGGATGCACATTTCTAAGGAAGCAAAAGGAACCATATTTGCTTCGAGCAGCTATTTTTTTTACATACATTAGTAGGACACAGACTGTCAATCATTGTCTGCATCCATCTTGAAGTCCTCCTTGAAATGCCTGACTTTACACCTATCAGGTGCCAAAATCAACCAGATTACATGATGGAGGGCTCAGAAGGTGAGGCATGTAAGAAATGTATTTCCCTCTCAGGCAAGCAGATCAGTTAAATTAGAAGCAATGGCTTCGATGTCACAGTACAAATTGTATCAAATCTGAAATGCTACAGTTGATTTAAACAGTCTAATGTGTATCCGTGAAAATCTTTACTCCAAAACTCCATCTGATATACAGAAGGCATCGTAAATATTTATAATTAATGGTTATTTATATAAAATATTAACAATGACAAAATTACCAGTGGCATGTAAAAATGGCCTATACACAAAGACAATTAACTGCCACTTATACCATTGTTGTCTCACAATGACCTTAGCCACACCAGAACTAATCTTAGGATCTGCAAACCTTTTATTCCAATTCCCTATATCTACATATTACTGTGAAACATATTGCCATTCACACGAAAATTATGAAAAAAAATCAGCATTCTGTGTTTAAATTCTATGTAAATCAAGCTTAACATAGGTCAGTGCTCCCTATTGATTTCAGTTAGAGTAACCCCTGTTTGCGTCAATTAAATGAGAGCAGAAACAAGTCCAATCAATAGCTATTAATCTTAAATATCTCTGCAAGAAGTACTGGTACTTTAAAACAAAACACTGCCAATATTTGGTTCGTGCACATGTGTGTGTGTGTGTGCGCAGATTTAACTCAAAGAACCTGAATTTGGGACTTCGACCTTTGCGTGTGGAATCTCAGAGAAATATGTAAAACTTATTTCAGCAAGTTGCAGTCCTCATAATTATATAAATTCCAGATGATGACGGAAAATACAGTATGTTATCAAACTGTTAATGCTTTAAAAGATACAGCATATTCAGTGGTGAAAATCACATTACAGAGACAATCTTAATTCTTACATCTTCTAATTTCCAAGTACCTGACATTGAGCCATGAATAACGTTGATGTAGTATAGTTTTAGCTTATTTCTTATAGGAACAAAACGTAGATCATTGCTTTCAATGTCTGTCTTTCCATCTGGCACTCCTTAACTTTTTAATCTTTTGGACAATTTCTGTCTATCTGAAAAAACACAGTCCATTGCTTTCCTACAAGTTTCATGAAAATGGGTTGTTAGGTAGAGAGTTTTAGTAAAAGCAAGATGCAGGGAGAACAGAGCTTGTAACACTGTTTGACAGCAACCAGCTGGCCAGTCAGATAGGAGTATTGGCCAGCTGATCAATATATGAACAGCTCTAAATGAGCTACAGCCTGTGCTGTTTCTTGCCTAGAGGTTTTCCCATCAGGAGCGAGCTATGCTTATTGCAGCAGGAAAGAAGGAAAGATTAGGGATAAAGAATACAAATCCCTAAGAAACCAAGTGTCGTTAGTTCCGCTTCTCATGGAACGAACTGTTTTCCATGTACTTTTATTAACTGTCGCCAGAGAAACCAAATCCTACAGCACTGGTGAAAGACTAAACAGGTATTTTCAGTCTTTTATATTTACATACAAAGTGCAGACAATCCACAGAGGGAAAATATTTCTCACTCTAATACCACCAAAGTAGGTTCTGAACACATGGGAAATGGTGCTTAGTCTTCATGCGGGGACAATACGGAGTGCCTGCACATGTGTCTGCATCACCTGCTCAAGGCATTCAGAGTCTGGTGGCAATGCGTTCAGTTCCACAGACGCATCTGATTTCTTCTCTTGTCTTGCAGAGGGGAGAGCGTAGCAAGCTTGGTGCAGCCCTAAGGCAACAACAGTGACTACGGAGTGAGGACAAATGACACTTTCTCTCTCCCCATTTTCTTTTTTTTTCCTGAGTTGGAAGGAGATTGATTACTTCACTGTGATTTTCTCTGGTTATGACAGTAGTAAGAATTTGGTTTCTTTATTAATTAGGAAAGACAGATAGTGTGTGTTTGTACTTTCAAATTCTTTCAAATGAGACCTGAGGCTGCTCAGCACCATGAAAATTATTCAGTACCTGAAATTAACCATCCCAAATTAGAGGCACTCAAAAGACCCCAACACTTTGCTTATGATTATTCATCTCCGCACAGTGAAGAACAGAAAATTGACCTATGTGCTCCTAGTCGTCTTCTTGTATCATCTACTTTAAAACTTTACTTATCTAATTGTTGACATAAAGTATCACTGAAGCCTGATTATCATTTAATCAGGCTGATTACATAAAAATATGCTGGACTCAGCAATATAAGACAGTTTAGGTAGTACGCAATTTAGAGCAGTAATTGCAGTTGTGTGAATTTTCTGCAGTGAAGATGAGGCAAATAAGTCTTGTAATGGTTAAACATAAAATAGTCTGCTTCGTAGTTTCATGAATGGCAAAGATAAATCATGAAGACAACTAGAAATAAGAAAAGCTGTTGGCATGGAAACATAACAGTTAAAAATTTCTCATGCTTTCTCAAAACATCAAATTTTGATAACTAGGTTGGATTCCCTGCTCCTCATAGTAAACTATTTGGTGAAACAAGTGCTGGCATGAATCTTTGACAACACATCATCTTCAGTGGTTGAGCAAAGCCATATGTCTACATTGCACTGTAGTAAAAGAACAGAAGTTTCTCAAATTCCTTGGACAGCAGAGTGGGGGAAAAACATCAACATTATCATACAGCACTCAGATTTTGGACACCCTGTCATTTTTGACAAAGGTATTGCTTGGGTTTTAGAGAAGCTCATCTAGCCTTACAGCGCTCAAACATAAGTTAAATTCAGCCCCTCTTTTGCATACAGAATAACGACCATTTAAATACTTTTCACTCTAATGTTCACAGCAGTGCAAATTTCTGTTACTCACACTTTTTCCTAAAAGGCAGTTATTGTATGAACTGTGGCCCCGACTAATTGGGAAAAAACGAAGTATTCCAACACCTGCACATCTGGATGTGTCTGTACTTAGTTATTTCAAGAGGAAAAAGAAATAGGAAGACATTCCAAATAGGCTGCCAGCACTGTTACAAATTGACTTCTGCTTAGCTCATCTATTCCATCTGCTCCCAGTGCTCTCTAGGGTTGGCTCAAACGAATGGAGGGTCCTCTATGAAATTGGCCAGAGAAGCATGCTTGCAAGAAGGACAATATTCTCCCATCAAATCTTTTCTGAACAGCTGCCATCGCAAAATGGAAATAGTACAACGATTCAGATGAGGTCTGGTAATGAACATACCTATAACATACACACACATTTTCTCCGGCATAATTCTAATCATCTCCAGAATCATCTACAGGATGAAGCAGCTTGAACTGGAGACCAGTTAACTTTAAATTAGGAGATAGCCATTTCATTTTCTCTTCTCCTTCTTAGAAGAAAGCAACAATGGTCTTGATGGAGAAGAGGAGAGGCTTCTGCCACTATAGATTTGGCAGAACTACTAAGGAATTACACATTATTTTAATTTTTAAAGATGGGAAGAAACTATCGGAATTTTCACTATAGGTAATTTCTGATTGAGTCCCGCTGGGTTTGCAGAGGTAGAAATATCTCCAGAACCTCAACATTTTATGCTAATTCACAACAAGGGAAAAACAGTCTGATAAAGTACAAATATACTAAAACCCCTTCAAGTCTGTTGCTGAAGAGCGATTCTTAAAATGCCTTATGCCTTCAGAGTCAAGGACATCTTTTTTTTTCTTTTTTTTTTCTTTTGCAAAGCCCAATGTACATCATGCAGGAGTATTTTATTTTATGACAACTGATTCTCATATGAAGAAAAGATTGGGTCAAGCCCCAAGCCTGGCTGCTGTATTTAAAATTGGGGAAACAGATTTCAAGTATACTCCAAAACTGGGGGGTCCTTTTGCTATGCAGTAGATCTCTGTGTGAAGGACCTAAGTGTTGAAGGCAATATTTCTCATCGCTATCTTTCCCCAAGGCTAGCATCATGAACAGTACCATGATACTGTAATTGAACAGTAGAAAAATAAATGATACTATCCGAATCCCTAAGAGAGGAGCTGCAACCAATCATTGTCGTTGGAAGAGATGGAAAGTAACTGCTGCACTTAAATGTGAATGACACTAGAACAGTACTTTTCTTTCCAACACAAGGTTCATGTATTGTCACACTTACAATTAATTATAATAGAAATCTATGGAAAAACTGCTTAGTAATTCGTATATCCTAATCTGTGATCACATCAAAAAGTTAGATCAGAAAAAATATCTTCAGGCTTCCTTGGAATTTTATTCTCTTCTTCAAATGCACATGTAACTCAATAAATAGAAGTAATATATGCATCATATTATTAAGAGAAAATAGACTCTTCAGTAGTTTCAGCAGATGTTACTCCAGGAAGGAAGGATCATTTTTGCTAGCTTGGCTGCTTAACATTTAAATGTAATGTTCCTGAAATGTATCTTGTCTTTATGAAGAAATAAAATACCAGTAGAGCAATGTAAAAGTGTACTAAACAGCATGGGAATAAGATTAAAATGACTGTCAAAATATCTTTTTTTAAAATGTTTATTCTACATAGCCATCTAGCTTAACTCTTTAGAAACTGAACAATAAGAATCTAGGATGTTGGAATTTATCATCCGTATTTGGAAAGACTGACAGATTGGAGCATTTGTCTTTCTCTCAAAAGAAAACTCATTTGATTAGACAATTAGTTGGGTGAACCATCAGCTGAAGTTTTGACCTGTAATATAATTAAAGAACACTGCAAAAGATGGATATTACCTAATCTTGCTGCATGAATAAAATGTAAGCTGACATACAGGACATTCAGCTGATACCTGCATTAGCCACCACTTCACAGTTTTCCAGGGATAAATGGTTAAGCCACAGTGATCACTGCACTAAACACGTGCAAGCCTAGGGGAAAAAAAAAATCAAAATAGATAAAATTTAAAACAAACTAAATATAATTAGGTCCTTTAAAAATTTTGATGCCAAAAAGGACTGTCTTGGTACATAACAGAAGACAACTCACCAAGAACTTGTTTGTTGTCAAAGCTTAAAAATAAGTAAGTAACCAGAGAGAGGTCGAGGTTTACTATTGGCAGAAGAATGCAGAGCCCTGCTGCAATATGTGACGTTGCATCCATCTTTCTGTACTAGTACTGAATTTTGCTCACCCGGTTAGTACTGCTGTTAGGTATCAGTATGAAAACTAAGATGAAAAAAACATTTTTAGAAGGGAAAGCATCAAGAAGCTCAATTCACGTTCCAACAGAAAAATTAGGGAAACAGCCAGATTGGGGCAAGTTGTCCAGAACATACACCGTGTAGCTGAAGAGTATTGTCTATTACAAGGCTTTTAATAAAAAATGCCATTCTAACATGGCTTTACTGAAAACTTCACTATTACTATGTTTCCTTCTTGCGATGATGATAAACAAAATTTACTGCCTGTTTAAACTGTATGTTAGCAGGCTAATACAGCAACAATGATAACTGCTTAGAAACACGTGATTCTGAAAGTGGGACATACGAGTGAAAGCTTCTGCTTCTCATATGTTTGCAAAACAAGCTTCAGGGCCCAAATATAGAAAAGTAAGGTAGGGAGGTCTGAACATATGTGCTCTGGGAATGTTTAGAAAAAAGGATATGTCACATGAATGAATTGCAAGATGGTTTACCCCAAGAGAAAGTAGACAAGTTCACACAACTCTTTGTGTCATTTAATTCTCTTGGTTGCCAGCAGGAGAACTATCACATTCCTTTAACTTCATTTTCACCAAAATTCTTTATTCACTTTTTTCTACAAAATAAAAGTTTCAAAAAAGCAAAAAAAATATGAATGGGCATCTGAAAGGAAACAACTAACCTTTTTTTCAGAAAAAAAACTGAGCAAGGGACTAGGGGAAGACATTCCACTAAAAAAAAAGGACTATGCTGTTAAATGGCATTTCAAGTTCTAGCCTAATCCAAAAGAGACCACAAGCAATCTGTTTCCAGAATCTTTATTGTGTTCTATGAAAATCTTTCTGTAAATAAACCTGCCTAAATTATTTAGATTAGCTTGACAGATTAAAGTTCTGTTTTCACGGGATCTCATATAAAGCTTTTACCAGCAAGTGCTCACTTCTGGGACAACATTTCAGAAAATCTCCACATAAAAACCTTTAGTACTAAATACATAATCTTCCTGACAAAAACATCCTCTATCCGCCTTCTGCCTCCGTTCTTCTTAGAAACAGAAAAAAAAAAAAAAAGTTTAAGGAAGCTCTTCTCATCTGCTAAGATTATAGTTGCTACTATTAATATTTCCTTAAGATTTTTATTTTTAACAATAATTAATTTACTAGCAAAAGATGAAAGACGTGAAAATTTGCACATGATTGTATGGAAGTGTTTAGAAGGTATAACAAAATGCATAAGAAATCTATATAAAGTACATATCTTAAAATAGAAGAAAAACTGGAGAAGTCCTGAATTACTGACTCTATTTTTCCCCAAGTCTTTTTGAGGCAGAGTTCTCACTGGGGCATGTTGAACTGTGCACCAGAATCAGAACAAGGTGACCTAATTTTATGTTATGCTGAATAATGTGTGATTTCAGAAAAAGTCACTTAATTTCTTACAACTTCAATTTTCACCTTTAAATAATAAGGGCAATATTTTTTACATTATCAAAAGATGCTTCAGAGAAGTGAAATACATATTATTTCTCTCCTAAGTTTTATGTTTTATGCTTCAACTACCTCATCATGGAAAAGGAAAGCCACAATCAATTCCTTGATGAAATATGTGCTGTATTTTGCTACATATTGGCAACTGAATAAAACACTGCTATTGCCCTCTCCTGCTTCTTCTTCTCTTACCTCCCATGAAGGACCAGTTGGATGTCAGAGAAAATCACATTTATCTGACATCTTTGAAGTTAGAAGCATGATGAGAAAATGAGAAGTATCCTATCCAAAGGGAAGGAAAAAGGCATTAGGATATGTCTAATGGTGAAGCATGAGGACAGAGGGTTGCTAAAGCTACATAGGTAGCAGCAGAAGCAGAGGTATCACAAAGAAGAGTTATTGAATTATTTTGGTTCAATGATCTAATACAAAAACCTTGCTAACGGATAAAAATACGAACTCCAAGCTGTAAATACAGGTGGTATCCATGTTATAATTTGAATGTCATTATCTTCTTTTTTCAACTCTAAAAATAAATATCCAACAATAAATACAAAACTAACAAAAATTGTTGCCCCACTGTTCCAGAAAGATGGTTTTATGACAACATTCAGGTTTCATGATCCAAAATTAACTGCTGACTTAGAAGCAGCTTGTATTCAGTATTCACCCCTGTCTGGCTCTTTTATGTATTTGTGCTTCTTAGAATACAATATTTCTGGACCATCACAGTGAATTCCTTTATCCAAAACCCTGCATTCATATTCTCCCGTCCTAAGACTTCTCTGAGAATGGCTATATCAAACAAGATTGATCATTGTCAAGAAAACATAATTTGATAGAGAATTACAAAATGCTTAGCTGGATTCTGCTTTGGGAGCTTCTGGATCGTCTGGGGACAGGGTCCAGGATCATCAGGGGACTCCTGGGAACCCTCTGAGAAATGTGAGGGTACCTACTGCTGCCAGGTAAGGACACAGTAAGGGTAGCCACACCAGGTGTGAGCCTGAGAAAGCTCTAGCAGCTTCTAACAAACTGAATCAGCTACCTGTGACCCAAGACTACCTGCAGCCTTTGTTACAGGTGCCCCACAGGTTAGGGAGGGTCAGGGACCCTTTTAGCTGGTGCTAGGGAGAGGCCAGGGCTGAACTACAGCTCCCAGAGTGTAGCTGACAGATGCAGGAGCACAAAGAAGGGGCCTCATCTCAGTTCAGACCAGCGTAAGTGTTTTCAGGTACAGTAGCGATGTGCCATAGAGCACATTCCCCAGCAGGTGTTGGAGCAGCTGTCCCTGCCAGGGCAGAGGCTTCAACCCAGGCAGAGCTTCAGATGGGGGGTGCAGCCCTGCGGGGCCTCTCCCTGAGGCTGGAGAGATGGTCCCCTTTCCCAAGGAGATGTGCAGTTGTTGAAGAGCTGTGTTGACAAATGGAGGAGTTATGGGAGGATGAGAAAGAGAGATGGACAGGATCTTCTCAGAGACCCTACAGCTTCAGAGCCCTGAACCTCAACTGCAGTGGAGACACAGGCAGAGCCTGTCTCTATCAGAACCACCAGTAGAAACACTGAGGAAGGCAAAGGCTGGAAGCTGGTGACTTTTGGCACCAAGAAGAGGGCTTCTGCTCCACCTGAAAGCTTGCAACTATGCAACAGGTTCATTGCCCTTAAAGCTGAGGAGAAGCTGGATGTTCTTTCAAGTGAAGCACCTGGGCTGACTGACTCTGAGCCACACAGGAGCACCAGGAGAAAGTGGTAGTGGTGACTTCCTCCTGCAGGGGACAGAGGCCCACAACTGTTGACCTGACCTGTCACCTGAAGAAGTTTGCTGCTTGCTGGAGTCCTAGATCAGGGATGCTGGGGGAAGACTGCCAAAACTTGTCCGAGCCTCTTATGACTATTTTCCCTTGTTGTTCTTCCATGTGGACATTAATGAGTGGTGATGCCAGGGGCAACCTGGAGAGTATCAAAAGTGACTACAGAGCACTGGGAGTAATAGTCAGGGCCATGATGGTCCAGGTGGTATTCTCAATCCTGCTGGTGAGGGGAATGGATGGGTGGAGGATGGCACTGATACTGCATGTCAAAAATTGGTTGCACAGCTGCTGTCAGAAACAGGATTTTGGCTTGTATGACCAGTGGACCCTGTTAGAGGATCAATGGCTGTCCCACCACAAAGTGGGACAAAAGTATCTCTGCCAGTGGTATTGCTGACCTTGTAATCATAGAATCATAGAATGGTTTAGGTTGGAAAGGACCTTGAAGATCATCGAGTTCCAACCCCCCTGCCATAGGCAGGGACACCTCCCACTAGACCAGGTTGCCCAAGGCCACGTCCAGCCTGGCCTTGAACACCTCCAGGGATGGGGCCTCAACAACCTCTCGGGGCAACCTGTTCCAGTGCCTTACCACCCTCAAAGTGAAAAACTTCTTCCTAATGTTCAATCTAAACCTGCCCTCTTCCAGTTTGAAGCCATTCCCCCTCGTCCTGTCACTACATGCCCTAGTAAAAAGTCCTTCCCCAGCTCTCCTGTAGGCCCCCTTTAGGTACTGGAAGGCCGCAATAAGATCTCCCCGGAGCCTTCTCTTCTCCAGGCTGAACAGCCCGAACTCTTTCAGCCTCTCCTCATAGGAGAAGGGCTTTACACTAGTGTGTCAAATCAGGACAACTAGGAACGATGTGGGAGGGAGAGACTTTCCAACACCCCTGTGAGGGAGTGATGGACAGAGTTGACAAGTAAAGGACCTGATGTACTAGGAATGCAAGGGAACACAAAATCAACAGAGTAAGCCTTCAGTGAGGTTACCTCATGCACTTGCAAGGGAGCACCTGCAAGGCACCATTATGGGGAATCTCCCCAAACCCATTCTGGGAAATCGGCATGCTGGGGTGTCTCTCTGAAGCGCCTTTACACTAATGCACGCAGCATGGGGAATAAACATGAGGAATCAGAGGTCCATGTGTAGTTGCAGGGCTGCGATCTTGTTTGGATCGCAGAGATGTGGTGGGATGATGACTCATATGACTGGAGTGCTGCAGTGGAGGGATACGGGCTCCGTAGGAAGGCCACGCTGGAGATGAGGTGGAATTGCACTCCAGCTGCTATATCACAAAGACCTCTTCCTGGGGATGGATGATGGGCCAACTGAGAGCTTATGGGTAAGGCTTAAAAAGCAAAGCAATATTGGTGATATTGTAATGGATGCCTGTTGTGGGCTGCCTGTAGAAAGAACAATTGAATGAGGCCTTCTACAGAGAGCTGAAATAGCTTCATGTTTGCAGGCCCTGGTCCTCATGGGGCACTTCAACCACCCTGAAATCTGCTGGAGGGCATAAGCAACCCAGGAGGTTCCTGGACAGCATTAATGACAACTTCCTTACACAAATGATAGAGAAGCCAATGAGGAGAGGTGTTTGGCTAAATCTCATACTCACAAACAAGGAAGGGCTCACTGGGGATGTGAAGGTCAAAGGCAGTCTTGGCTGTCCTGACCATGAGATGGAGTCCAGGACCCTGAGAGGAGGGAACAGGCCAAAAAGCAAGATCATAACACTGGACTTGAGGAGAACAGACTTTAGCCTCTTTAAAGATCTACCTTAAATATGCCCATGGAATAAGGCCCTGGTGGGAAGAGGTGAGCCTGAAGAAGCTGCTTGATATTCAAGAATATCCCCCAAGGACAGCCCATCCCAACAAGCAGGGAATTGGGCAAAAAGCTAGGAGGCCTGCGTGGATGAACAAGGAGCTCCTGGCAAAACTTGAACACAAAAAGGTAGAACACACAAGGTGTAAGTAGAAACAGGTAAGATAAAGATGCTGTCTGAGCATGCAGAGATGCAGTTAGGAAAGTCAACCTGGAGTTGAGTGTGGCAAAGGATGACAAAGACAACAAAAAAGGCTTCTACAAGTACA
Source organism: Anarhynchus alexandrinus (assembly GCA_008711295.1). Lineage (NCBI taxonomy): Eukaryota > Metazoa > Chordata > Aves > Charadriiformes > Charadriidae > Anarhynchus > Anarhynchus alexandrinus. The sequence continues at coordinate 674,410 of VUYV01000042.1, forward strand.
GAGGCGACAAATGAAAGACTAGGACAAATGTGGACTATCCTGAGAGGCCTTGATAGGCTGGAGAAATGGGCTGACAGGAACCTCATGCAGCTCAACAAAGGGAAGTGCAAAGTCATTGCCCCTGGGGAGGAACAACCCCGTGAAACAGTACACACTGGGCACCAACCAGCTGGAAAGCAGCATGGCAGAAAAGGATCTGGGGGTCCTAGTGGAAAGCAATCTGAGCATGAGCCAGCAATGTGCCTTTGAGACAAAGACGAGCAACAGCCTCATGGGCTGCATTAGGATGAGTGTTGCCAGCAGGTCAACAGGGGTGTTTCTACAAAACTGTTTAGCCCACACACATTTGAGTTAGAATTAATTGCTACAGCATGATTTTCCAAGGAAGTTTGTTCTGTGCATGATAACCAAGTCAAGTTTTCTATTGAGAAAGTAAATGAAATAAATAACATAAAGTTCTTACATGCAAAGTAGAACATCAACAAGTCGATTTAAGGAGTTTTGTGTCAAAAGTCCTCCTTACCAGGTCAGGAAGCAATAATTTCAGTTGCGATACAAGACGAGGACCTTCAGATTAAGGTGGAGGAACTCGAGAACTTTACTTAAATCTGAAGCTGAAGTGCTCCTAAGAAAACTGGGACTTTATCAAATATGTCTAGTCAGGATAATTTTTGTGTCATAGAACATACATCCGTTCTGCAGTACGGTCACTGAAGAACAGTAAACTACTTCAAATTAAGTACACAGAAGTAAACAAACAGAACGAAAAGTACTGATGCTGGACAACCAGGATAACACAGTTTATATATGATATAATGTAACCTCTGAAGATGACAAATATTTTTGAGTATAAGTAAATGTTTTAAGATCTGGAATTGTTCTAGACATTTTATTAGTCAAAGCCAGTACGTAGTCAGAAAAGCAGAGAAACAGCAGTATTTTAAAATGTGACTTAAGCCCTGGTGCTTCTGCAGGATAAACTGTGACCTGATGAAGAAAATGGAAACAACAATACATAATGAGAATAGCAATTGTTCTTGTCCAAGTATTATATTTATTCATTTTCCTTCTGTTTATCATGAGATTGTGGTATGTACAAAGCGTTTTCTGAAGAGAGATGAAACAGAGACTGCATTCTGGAGTGTGGAGAGATATCATTATCTATTTACATTTATGAATATCTAAGATTTTATATTTTTAGATATCTATAAATACATATGAACAAACAAAAATATGGAAAATTTCTGTTCAAGAAATTAAAAATCTCAGACAAGCACTCCCATTCTTAATGCTACAAATTTATGTTCCCTGTAGAAATCATAAATCAATGAATGCTTTTAAGACTGTGACTTTCACTGACCTAAAGTTTCAGTTGTAGAGCTAGGTGATTACAACAAAGTTAGCAATAATTAGGGATGGTTGGAAGGAAGAGGAAGGCATTGTCTCTTCTTTTCAAAAATATTTCAAAATTTTAAATACTGTTCTTTATCAAATAATTTCAGTAGTGTACATGGTAAAATAGAAAATATGTAAATACATTTTGTTATTCTGAAGTATGCAGTAGTGAGTCACTAACAGCTGTATTTCTTAAAACTGTCCCCATGCCTCGTTGTACCAAAGAAGGTAAGATTGCCATTAGTAGAGCCAATCTTCATAAAACTAATAAGAATGAAATGCCAATACATGTTACTACAGCCTTTGACATGATGCACAACAAAGACCTCTGCACAGCTTTAAACTATGCTGAGAGACAATGCAAACTGAAACTGCAGAGTAGTCTCCAAGTGTCCTAAGGTATGTCTCTGCCAGTAAGCTAAACAGGTTCATGGCACAGGCTCCAGTACTGCTCTGTAGCAAAGCAGTACTGGAAGGATGCAATAACGTCTCCCCAGAGTCTTCTCTTCTTCAGGATGAACAACCACAACTCTCTCAGCCTGTCTTCATAGGAGAGGTGCTCCAGCCCTCAGAGCATCTTTGTGGCCCTCCTCTGGCCTTGCTCCAACAGGTCCATGTCCTTCTTATGTTGGGGACTCCAGAGCTGGATGCAGTACTCCAGATGGGGTCTCACGAGAGTGGAGTAGAGGGGTAGAATCACCTCCCTTGACCTGCTGGCCACACTTGTTTTGATGCAGCCAGGATGCAGTTGGCCTTCTGGGCTGCGATCGCACATTGTTGGCTCATGTTGAGCTTCTCATCCACCAACACCCCCAAGTCCTTCTCCGCAGGGCTGCTCTCAATCCATTCTCCGCCCAGCCTGTATTTGTACTTGGGATTGCTCTGACTCACATGCAGGACTTTGTACTTGGCCTTATTGAACCTCAGGAGGTTCGCACAGGCCCACCTCTCAAGCCTCTCCAGGTGCCTCTGGATGGCATCCCTTCCCTCCAACGTGTCAACCGCTCCACACAACTTGGTGCCGTTGGTAAACTTGCTAAGAGTGCACTCAATCCCACTGTCCATATCACTAACAAAGATGTTAAACAGCACCGGTCCCAGTACTGATCCCTGAGGAACACCACTCATCATTGGTCTCCACTTGGACATTGAGACATTGATGGCAACTCTTTGAGTGCGACCATCCAGCCAATTCCTTATCCACTGAGTGGCCCATCCATCAAATCTGTCTCTCCAATTTAGAGACCAGGATGTAGTGCGGGACAGTGTCAAATGCTTTGCAGAAGTCCAGGTAGATGACATCAGTTGCTCTTCCCTTACCCACTAAGGCTGTAACCCTGTCATAGAAGGCCACCAAATTTGTCAGAGATTATTTGTCTTTAGTGAAACCATTTTGGCTGTCACCAATCATCTCCTTTTTTCCATGTGCTCTAGCACAGTTTCTAGGAGGATCTGCTCCATGATCTTGTCGGGCACAGAGGTGAGACTGACTGGCCTGTCATTCTCCAGGTCTTTTTTTTCCTTTTTAAAAATGGGGATTATGTTTCCCCTTTTCCAGTCAGTGGGAACTTCACCAGATTGCCATGACTTCTCAAATATGATGGATAATGGCTTGGCAACTTCATCCGTCAGTTCCCCTCAGGACCCACAGATGCACCTCATCAGGTCCCATGGACTTGTGCACCTTCAGGTTCCTTAGATGGTCTCGAACCTGATCTTGTCCTACAGTGGGTCGTTCATCTCCCTGAAAAATTTATATTTCTGACCAGATCAAGCCTGGTCCCACATCTTCTGATTCCGTTTGAAAGGAATCCAATTCCCAAGCTCCAAGACCACTCCACAATGTGAACAGTAAGTGAGGATTGGGAAACCTCCTGAGCTACATTAATGTAGATAAACATGTTTTATCTACACTATTTACATAATCTATATTTTTGTATCTTCATAGTAGTGATGGCAGTTTAGGGATCCCTTCTTTCTCAAGTCTCTTAAAAGACAAGTAGTGTTCCATCTTTAAGTAATCACATTGGAGGTTAAAGTAAGTCAATTACTTGTGAGGAACCACCTAGAAAAATATGACAGGAAACAAAGAAACTCCTTGTTCTTGTTTCCATGAAAGCACCATGGAAGTAGCATTTATATAAACTGCAGTTTAGGAGAGCACTATTAGAGACGTGTAGTGATTAATTCAGCCCTACCTGGAACAAACTATAATTTTGAAAATTTTCTTCTGAACCCGACCAGTACATCTGATAAGGATCGTAGAGAGTAGTCATTATTGTGTACTGAGATGGCTACTCAGAGTGGAGAAAATATATGATGTGCCAAAATACCTTTCCATATGATTCATGTACATTTGTACATCGAACATTTATCATGGACAATCCTGTTAAGGGCTCAAGAAGTAGCCAGGTAGCTACTGCTTTTCTGTGACTTAGAAGCTGAAATATATGACAAGGAATACAATAATAAGAAATATTCTGGACTATCTAAACATTTTCCTAAAGTTTTAAAAACGTACCTGTGGAAAAAAGAAATAAAAATTTCTCACACATGCCTGTGTGTCTTGCACACATGCATACAAAATAAAAACAAAAATTTAAGGATCATGCAGATAAGGATCACTACAGATATGTTTGCTTCTTCCAATTGATTAGAAAAGGTCCTTAAGATCAGTGCTCCCTTAAGTGTCTTGTTATTACATCTTGGAAATATTTATCTATGCTTAATTTAGGCTTTTTTTTATTATTATTTTTCCATATAAATATATTTTCAATCAAAAGGCTTTGATATTAGTTATTTTTTTTAAACACCTTCTATGAAAATTTGTCAAACACGATTTGAAAAAACTTCTTGACTAGCATGTCCTTCTTTTTCTCTCAATCAGAAAACCATTTCCTAAAAAAACACTATTTAAATTCATCTTTTCCACCTACATAAAAAATACCCTGTTTTTACAAGTATTACTCTGATGCTTCAATTTCATAGCGATATTGTCTATATTACACATATGATAGATTGGTTTGTCCTATAAAAATTAAACAGTAGCCATTTTATTCTTTCACATGACAGCATGGTCAGACAGCTGTTGAAGAGATGCTTACTTACAGAATTACACAGAGAGGCGGGAGGACGAGAAGACCTTGTTGGTGATGCTACTCTGTAAGTAGCTACGTGAAATTGGAAACCTGCATTCTGGATGTACAGAAAAGTATTTGTTGTATCAAAACATGAAAAAACAGGTTTCTGGCAGGGCCCTGGAGCCATTCAAAACTGGCCAGCAGAACATTTGACACGAACCAGAATGGGAAATAAAAATTCTAAATAAAATAAAAAAGCATTTTTGATGAAGGCTTGAATGTTTTGTCTTCTTAATTTCTATCTATGGCTTGTCCAGTGGTGCCTGCCAATTGAACCTAGAGAAGCACTAGATTTGCTGGGTGCCCAAATTAATACATTTCCCCTCTGAACAGCTGGGCTACTGGGCTTCAAGAAGATGTTAAAACATAAATGGATTGCTTTAGTCTGATTGCTCTTTGCTTTCAGCCTCATTTCTGCTCGTGCAAGAGGGCTTCAAAATCCTTGCAAAATTGAATTGTGGTTTTCTTATCACCACTCTGCATGGTGCAAATGATATGTTCAACTGTGGGTATTCAAAAAGCTTTCAGATTAAAAAGTTTCAACTGTGTTGGAAAGCTTTTAAGTTTTTTCTAACCTATGTATTTCATACTACACCAATAGCGCCTTGAAATACTGTCCAGAAAGGGTGACTCCATGTTCTTCTTTGCTCTTCCCAGATGCCAAGGCTTCTGCAAGGCAGAAGGCCATAAATTAGTTAGGAGAAACAGGCTCCATTTTAATCAGAGGCAGATGGCATGTAGTTTTAAAAGTCTCCAATACCTTTTTCTCCACGCTGTTCTGGGGGGAACCAGCCATCTTAGGTGGGGAAGTACTTTTTTTTTTTTTTTTTTAGCTTTTGTATCTGAGTATGTAGTTAGTAGATTTACTGTACCTCAGCATCTTCTCCTCCTGCTTGCCTACTAGTATTGTCTGAGTCCAAAAGGTAACATTAGGAAAACTCTCACAAGAAAACAACTTGATCAAAAGATTGACCTCATTTGCTGGAACATTTTGGGAAACAATATGAATCTGATTGATTAATTTATTTCATAACATTAATTGTATTGCAACATTCAAAGGTAGTTTTTGAAGAACTTATTCTCTGCTGATTACTTGCTTTCTGACCTGCCTCCTCACTGATCGTTTGGTTCAGTTTTTTGGTTTGGATTTTTCATCATCACCGATTCTTTCCTTAGCAGCATAGATTCTTGATGTTACGATCACAATTCAGAGAGCTTATTAGAGAAACTTGTTATATATAAACTGTTCTTATTTTTCTTTAAGGGAAAAAGTTCTTTTAAAAATTACAATTATATTCAAATAGAACTTTATACAAGGAAGTTTACAAATTTTGGATCATTTAGAGTACATCTCTAGGGTAATATATATTATTGTAATATTTAAAATAATTTCTCTTTTAAACCAAATCAGAAATATTTTCCCAAATTTCTGACCATCCTCAACTGCTGATGTTTTTGTATTATTGCCTAATAACTGATTGAAACTAAGATACCGTGTTTTAAAAAGCATGTTACACTCGTTTATCCTATTTCTTTAAACAAGCAAATACATTAGCTATCAAGGTTAGTAAAATTTCTCACTTAGAGATGTGCTAGACAGATTACTGGTATCAGATTTCAGCAAAATACTTTAGGGAAAACCCAGCAAACAAACGCTATGTTCAGTACACGTACAATGCGGTAACATGCTATGGCCTACTTAACAAGAGAAGTGATTAGACACTGTAATAATCCCTTCTGGTCTTCCATCTATGGATAAGGAGTGTGTTTCCTAAAGAAAAAAGAGGAAAAATACAAAATTTCACACTTGATAAATGTTGTCTACAGACTACAATTGGGTCAACTTCTTCTTCGTCTCTTGCCACTTCTTCTGCAGTTGCAGAAGTACTAGTCTGAAATAATTGAGCGAGACTGATTTACTTGCTGTTCCAAATATACCACCTAGTCCTAAATATTCCAGATGAGAAACACTGCATTAGTAGTAATGCACTCCTCTTGTAAAACACTAGCAGTGTATGTAGCAGGCCTGAAAGAGCTTCTGTTATTATAAAGTTCTGATTACTGCTGAAAACGGTGACCACTGAGATCTACGGCAGATAATGGCTGAAATTAGTGAACAGGTTCTGATCAGCAACAGAATATGGATATGGTAAGACGAACATGTACCAATTTAATGACAGATAATCCTGTGTAAGGTGGACAAGTTATCAAAAAGTTAGTCCAAACCTTCATTTGGGAGAAAAAATAGTATTTAGAAAAGCATGCCTGAGTACATCTCCCCTAATTTTGGATTTTCACTGAAATTTAAGTTAGGTACTTAGATTTTTCCAAAAATCAGTGGAGAGAGAGAGGTTCTTTTTGGTGGAGGTTATAAGTGAGATTTGCATGGCTGCACTTCTATCTCACGTAACTGCGTTAGGAGCCTCTTGAATGACCCTTGACTTTCCAGATCTTTCGAGTAGATAATGAATATTAATGGAGAGCTTTATATTTTACCTAGGAGAACATTTCAGTTCTTAGGAAGTTTCCCATAACATACATTTATTCATCTGTCTAATTGCATGTCAAACAGACCATACTCATATGCCAATGAAATGAGCTGCATTCTAAAAAAATATTTGATATCGGAATAGTTTTGTATTATTAGTGCCATTATATACACTGGTGACGTAAGAGCAGTCACACACACTAAAATTTCCTAGGCTCACCATTGGTTTAGGGTTTTGTTAAGTTTGTTTCTAATATGAATGTTTTCCCTTCCAAGCTTTAGAGGCTGGGCATGCATTGAAAGATCTGTGGAAACTGCACAGTGCGGAGTGAAAAAATAGTAAGTTTAACTGAAAAGAGCAGTTTACAGAAGAGTTATATGCAAACTGTACATTCTGGGGATCATCAGAAGAATGACCAACTTAAAGCACTAAAGTGAATCCTCTGCAAAGAAAAGTGAGACAGTACTAACATCAATAGTTACTCATTTTTACTCTTTTTTAAAGAATGATTCAACTCTTTGATTTAGACACAAAGACGATTTTGCTGTCTCCATGAAAGACCTACTGGTCAGATTAATATTCTAGTGCTTGAGTACTTTAGCACAGTACAAACATTTTATTTTCTATACATTTACAGAATAAATCCATTGATTAGTCACAAATTCCTTACATATATCCTGCTCTCTTCTTCCTTCTGCAAAATGTATTTAATTATTCTTTGGCATGCACATTCATGGTAGGTTTTTTCCAGCATTCAAAAAATATTCTTTAAGTGATTAGTCGTCTTCTGATGAAAGGTCATGGCTGAGAAGTTCTCATTATATAAAAGAAACTAACAGAATGTGAAATGAACATAAAGATGACATAATCCATATCATATACTGAAATCCAATTATCTGAAAAGGAGTAGGATGGTTGGGTAAACACCCAATTAAAAAATTGTTTTCCAAGCTAGCAGTAAAATGGTCAAGAGTGCAGAATGTCAATCCCTATTTTGCCATAGGGGTTTTTAATTTCCTTCAGCAAAACATTTAGCTGAGACTTAACTGCAGCTACTTTAGCAGTCTAAAAGACATTTAACTGACATTAGTCTTCTTGGTTCCATCAGGGGCCTTCGCAGAGATATCTCCAAAAAAATATTCATTCTGTCATAAGATATGTGCCCAAAATAACAGGATGAATTATAGCTGGTTGTGGCTCTTCTTTTCCATTAACTCGGGAGAAAGTCTAGGGAAATGGCTTAAATTGGACACTTTTATTTTTAGATGGCTAAAAATTGTCCAAATCCAATAAAATTAGTGACAGCTTAGTATTTTGATTGTTTTCAAAATCAAAAAATGTGAGGCCTTCCAGAACAGAAACCAAAAGAGCAAATAAAGCAAAGCCACCTGAGGTACCCACATAAAGCTAAACACTAGGACAATGATGAAAATGATGAAAAACAGATGCCTCATTCACAGCTGGAATCTCCTGAGGTCATGGTCTTTCTCCCAAAGAACAAAGGATGGGGTTATCTTTCAAGAAAAGCCAAAGGGGATATCCATAGTAGTGATCATTATTCATGCCATGGCTTAGTGCCTGGCAGCAGGAAACAAGACAATTTCTCCTCGGTGAACACTCCAACCTGTAGGCTGCATTGGCTAGGGCTACACCCCTTCTCTGACCTAAGGCAGGTAGGAATTCATCTGGTAAGATTCTGAAAAGACAGAAAGTGTAAATGGATGCATAAATAATCATGTAAGGCACTTAAAAGAGAGGAACTTCAGGTCCAACTCTTGCTTCAAGGCATAGGAAGGAATTGAATGCTTGTGTCTCCAAGTACCCAAGAGTCTCCAAGAGGTGGGACACGACAGCTTCCTCCTAACAGCCTGTAGTTTTAGGTACTGCATAATGCTGTGACTCACTGACCTAAGCAACTTTTATCACCTTTTCAAAAGAGAAACAAGAGCAAATACAACTCCTGTGTTTAAATTACGCTTAGTTTGAGATGTGCAAGCCCACTGCTCCCAGATTAGAAGTTACCACACAGAAAGTGTGGGCCCTGATCCTTTGAAAACCATCAGATAAATTCCAAGATACAGCTTTTGGTCCTCAAGTCACCAAAGAAACAGTAAAAAAAAAAAATCAAACAAACTAAAAGAAGACTATCAGAGATTGTTATATATCATGCTGACACTTATCATCATCTATATGTTCATCACTATGAATGAACTGATGAAAACATCAGCCTTAGACAGAACAGCAGTTAAGCAGGTATCAGAGTCCAGATCTTATCAGAAACATTGAAATTGAATCTCAAACTGAGCATAAAAATAGTGTTAACCACTCATACAATATAACATAATATTTCTTTATGTTATGACCGCACCAAGTGAGCTTTCCAAAATTCCAGAACTGGAAGCACTTTACGTTATTTATTTCATTTACATTCCCAATAGAAAACTTGACTTGGTCTTCATGCACAGAACAAACTGTAACTGTAGGGATCATAACCAGAAGACTATTGTACACTGAAGAGTTAGCGACCCACACAACAGTTAACCTGAGTAGGTGCATGCCTGTACCGTCCTACACCTACAGCTGTGCCACCAGCCCTGCGCTGCGCTGTGCGTACCCCGTGGCTGCAGGATAAGTTTAACCCACCCACGGTAACAGAGGAGCCTGTAGGCACCTCCCACTCAGTACTAGTGAGTACACCACCTGCATGTCCTTGCACTTATCTAAAAACACAGCAAGAAGTTCTCAAGTGAACATTCCTTTTTTTTTTTCTACAGTGGAAATTATTAATAGAACTGTTTTAAGAAAATCCTGTGAGAGCTCAAAAGACCTTCTTTATAGTGTTAGCTCCAATAAATACCATTTTGAGTGTTGTTTTACAGTGCGAGTGCCCTTCTTATTACGATCATAATGAATCAGCACTTCCAGATGCAACACATTACCAAGATACCTTATGCTCCAGTTGAAATACCAGTCCTTAGACCTTGAAATAACAAACTTATTTCTACTAACATCTCTGGTGTTAATAATACTTTATGCAGAACATGCCATTGTAAAGTCACCACTTTGTTTTTTTGAAAAACATTTAAGATCTGTCCTAAAATGTAATGGTGAAAGTAGAAAATTTTGAGTAAGCTTCAGATGCAGTCCACACTTCTAACAATCACAGTGCTTAAAAATCTGCTTAAGAGTGAACTACCTGCCCAGCTTTTTGAAAGTGCACAATCCCTAATATTTCCTTGTTTCTGGCACCACTTTTAGGCGCTTCATACCTAACATACCAAACTTTTTAACATTTAACATTTCTTACTCACGTTACCGGGAATTATAATCTTCATCTGATTTTTACATATAGTTAACAGAAGCATCTGCCTACAATGATTACAGACCCTCATCTAAATCATTCCAAGTTTGTTATGACAGCTTATTTTAAGTGAGGTCCAGGTCAGGGTGAAAATCCCAGAGACCACAGTGCAATCTACTCTCCTTTCAGCCATTCCAAACCTAGCTACTTAATCGGATAATAAAAAATAAATATGTACTATATTATCACACACTAACCTCCTTTTCTCAAGCAGTTCACGAGTCCTGGCAGCTGAAAATACACACATATTTGGGAGGAGCAGCAAAGTGTAAGACAGTTAAGAAGGTTTGAATATAAAAATTCTGAAGTCAAATTTGGTTCTTACACCTCTGTGAATTCCGACTAAGCCACAGACTCCAGGGAAATACTCCAGATGTCTAGTAAACAAAGAACAGGCACTAACACATAAAACTCCTAATAATTCCAGTGACTTCTATCCTCTCTAAAATGTGCAATGACTTAGGGGTTGGGAGAAGACAGGCACTTTTTTTTTTTGGTGGAGCTGTGACTCCTATGATCCATTTTCTTTTTTTTTTTAATTTTTACCTGCTTTGTAAACAGGTACAACAAATATTCAGTATTCTTTCTCTTAGCTTCTTAAAGATATATGCCTCTATCTTAAGAGAAACATATGGTCTATGAAAAGGCTCTTCCCTCATCTGCATGGTAACTAAGCACTACTGAAGGTGCTATCCTCGCCCTACGACAACATGGCTAGAAGGCATCACGTCGCAATTGCAACCAAGGAACAACTGGAAGAGAAAAGACCATTATTTAGCTATCTGTGCTGGACTGGAAATTTAATGCTGTTATTTTCATGGGTACTTTTCCATCCAGTTCAAATTGCTTTTACAGATTGTGATACTCACTAAATTCCAAGTTTGTTTTCATAAAAATTATGTTTTATAAAAGTTGGACAGTCAAAATAGAGAAGTTTCAAATAAAGAAGGAAGAAAACCTCACAGAATATAAAAATCACTAAAAGCCTTGAGCGCTCACTGTCAGACAAACCACAGTTCCAGCGAACAGTAGATCTCTGTTAATTTTCCTAAATGACACATTCAAGAAACAAAAGCAAAATAAAAGGAATCATCAGTTCAGCATTTAAGAAAAACACATTTGATAGTATATTTTTAAATGAAATCTCCTCCTCCAATAAAAGTGCCATGTTGCAATCTTGTTAAGTCTATTCACAGTATACCAACTTGATCATCTCATTCTTCTCCTGCAAAAAACCCCGAGCACACATAATGACAGTGTAATCAACATTTAAATGAATTCACAAGACATTGTCTAATCTTGTAAAGACCAGGAAAGATGTAACAATAAGCAGCATAGAAACCCTCTTCACTATCCTGTATGGATGAGCTTCCTAAAAGTGACGATCTCAAAGACTGAAATGAAATTAATGAATAGAGAGATAATGGAGATAAGCAGCATTTACAGCCTCATCCAGACTGATGCTGAGTCTCCTCATCTTCCATATCATTCATTATAAGGTGAAGACACTTAGCAGTATTGGTATGTAAGATGATTACTCAATTTAATGTTTCATCCAAATCCTGTTATGTTTATTTCTATCTATCTCATCAGAGAACCTAGAACACACCTACTTTTCATTTTGAATATGAACTGCATTTTTTTTTTTGTAAATGCATTTGTTCAAAACAATAAAGTTACAGATTTTGTAGCCTCATATTTTTATATGAAAAATGGATATATCAAAACCACCAATATAATTCATCCATCAAGTTCCATGTAACTAAACTCTCCTCTAACCACACAAATAAAAAACCTTTAAGAAAAGGACAACACTTTGCATCAAAGCCTTGAAAACCAAGAGAGTCTATCTGGTTGCACCAGAGAAAAGGATGCTAATCTAGCATTCAGGATCTTTATCATCCCTCAATGAAATACACAGAGCTACTAGTTCCATTTAGAGAGCAGCTAACTGCATTGCCTCGGAGGAGCAGTTTCTAGGAAGTCAAGTTTCAAGCTCTGTAGGACTCATAAATCAGTATCAACTCCTTATATTATACCCTGATATAAATGGGAAAAGCCCCTACACTGTCATTCTCCTTCCCTACACAAAAAGTCTGTATAAAGAAAATATTCCACTTTAGCAACATGCATATTATGCAGTGACTGTCATTATTCACGCTAACTAACATTATTTCCCCCTGGTCCTCTCAGAATTTATTTTCTTATCTGTAGTCTTACAGCTGAATTATAAATTCTCTGGAAGGAAATGTCTTTACTAACAACTTGTTCAGTACCTAAAATGAAATCAAGTTCCTATCCCATGATTGTTCCAAGCCCACAACAGATTTGGAGAAGGCACACTTTTAAATCTTTACCTTAAAGTGATATATTTGTCACTTTAGCAACACAAAATAGACAAACATTATTCTGCTTTCATTATAAAGAGAACTAAGTCTTAGCCTGTATGTGGTGGCATAACACAAACGCAACAGACTAGCTTATTCTAAAGTGTTTAGAACACAAAGCGTTTCTCTCATGTAATATTCATTTAACCTGTTGAAAACACATGGTGGTAGCCATCCAAGAGAGATGGTTGCCACATCACATACAGAATATTTGTAGACTATCTGGACTGAAGCCTTGTCCTAGGCAATACAAATTCCCAGTTAACCTTTGGCAGTCTAACCTTTTTGAAGCCCCATCAATTTTACATAAGTGCATGAAATTTAACAAGAGCAAGTGCCGGATTCTCCACCTGGGATGGGGTAATCCTGGTTATACATACAAATTGGGGGATGTGAGGCTGGAGAGCAGCCCCACAGAAAGACCTGTGGGGGTTTGCGTTGATGGCATGTTGAATATGAGTCAACGGTGTGCCCTGGCAGCCAAAAGGGCCAACCGGGTCCCGGGGTGCATCAAGCACAGCATAGCTTGGTGGTCAAGGAAGGTGACTGTCCCACTCTACGCTGCACTGGTGTGGCCTCATCTTGAGTATTGTGTGCAGTTTTGGGTACCTCAATATAAGGACATCAAACTATTACAGAGTGTCCAGAGGAGGGTGACCACGACGATGAAAGGCCTCGAGGGCAAGACTTAGGAAGGAGCAACTGAGGCCACTTGGTTTGTTCAGCCTGGAGAAGAGAAGGCTGAGGGGTGACTTCATCCCAGTTTACAATGTCCTGGGTAGGGGGGGCTGTGGAGGGGGAGGTGCTGATCTCCTCTCTCTGGTGACCAGCAATAGGACACGAGGAAATGGTATAAAGCTGCGTCAGGGCAAGTTCAGGTTGAACATTAGGAAAAGGTTCTTCACTGAGAGGGTGGTCAGTCACTGGAACAGGTTCCCTAGGGAAGTGGTCACAGCACCAAGCCTGTCAGAGTTCAAGGAGTGTCTGAACAATTCTAAGTCGTATGGTTTAGCTTTAGGTAGTCCTGCAAGGAGCAGGGAGTTGGACTCGATGATCCTTATGGGTCCCTTCCAACTTGAGATATTCTGTGATTCTATGATTCAATTTCTACAGCTTTTTAATTTTTTTCCTTTACACTGCTACTACCAACTTCATGCTTTTTTCTGCATAAAATGAAAAGCCAATATCTGTAATGAATTATATTATTAAACCAGAAGAGCTATTTGGAGAATAAATACATGTAGTATATGCTTAAGAACCATACTGAAAGCATCATAAATAACAAGCTGTATATTATCATTGTGTAATCTATTGGTTTTATTAAATTCTGCTTAGACATTGAGAAAGAAGAGGCTAAACTAGCCAAAGAGGATTAACACCATAAGAAAAAAGAAAAAGGACTAATTTAAAAAGGCTTGGGAAAAAATGACATTGTTTAAGAAAAGGATATGACTCCATAGTTTGGCAAGCTGGTAGTCTGAATCACTGAAAAAGGAGAAGTAATGGGCTCCTTGGCTTGGAGTGCTACATCTGTTTAATTGACTATCCTCCCTCCTTTGTCCTTGCAAAATTTCTAAACACAGAATTAAATACTTTCTAGCAGACAGCCAAGCTTATATATTCCTCAGAAGATCTCAGGTACCTTCGTGTGTTTTTACAGCTTATGCAGACAAAAAGTGGCAATGCGTTTGGTAAAAGACAGCTCAGCACCAAATAATAGGTACTCTCTATCAGTGCATAGACAGGCTCATGGTTAAGGAGAATTCTGCCGTACGTCAATCTGTCCAGGTGGGATCAGCTTCCCCATTTCTTTGCCCAATTACTGTCTCCCATGAGCTGAGGTACTCCTGCCTAGAATGTTCTTAGAAAGAAACACTGAAACATTGGCAGTGAATTGCAGGGAGCTGATAGTTTGGTGAAGTTATAAATACATGCTATGCAAGAGCATCAGTGCTGGCTTATACACGCTGGGTTCTTCTAACATTTGTGACTAATACTGATTTAATACACAATATTTGCGATTGTCATACAGTACAGTGATGGATGCATAAATAAGCTCAGATCAGCAGCTGCAAAGATTTTTGCCACTAACTCTCCACTTAGTTGATAATGGCCTCATTAACGTCTATATGACTCTCTTATCAAGTCATATCGCAAGAGTAATTTATGTGTAACAAGTTTATCATGGTATTTGTTTTCTCTGATTCCCTGTTTCTCCCACTTGATTTGTTTCTGCTAACTGGATATGATAAGAAAGTACTTAGTCCTATGCAGTGCTTTTATCAATATTCACAAAATGTTTTACAAAGAAGGTTTAGTATAGTGATCTCCATTGCTATCATCAGAGAAACTTAGGCACAGAAAGGTCAAGTGCCTTTTAAAGTATATTCAGCACACAAATCACAGAGCTAAGCTAACAGGACTCTTGAGTCTCAGTCCTGTACTATATTAATACAGCTCCGTTCCCTCCCCTAGAGACAGAAAAAGCCAAAATCAGGTGGCTAATTACAAGTAACCACAGAAAACCAATAATCCTTGAATAATCCAGTTTCAAAACCCCTGAATTATTAGATTCATAGATCCCTTGTAAGCCTCTGAAGTAATTAAAGCCTGACTGAGGAGCTAAGCGATCTTTAGCTCAAATCCTATGAATAGATTAGCTTGAGAACATAATGTATGCTGACTATTAATGTGCTATTTTGCTGTATAAGCAGCGAGTGTAAATCAGCAAAACCCTACCCAAACTATACATATAATAGACACATGATTTTTACAAAGCTAAAGCTAATGTTAGGAGAAAGCATCAAGAAATATGATTTTATCTCTTCTTATACCAATGACAATATGAGATGCTCTAATGGACAGAACACAGCCAGATACTTCAAGGCTCCAAGGGATGCAGATCTGTGAATCTTTCCACAAACAATGAAATGGAGCCCTGTCTGATGAGGGCAGTCTTGTAACAGGAGTATGAACTGTTACTCTTCCACCATTTTTAAACATTTGGAAAGAAATCCAACAATTTAAGATTTTCTAGAATTCTTAAGATATTGTTAATTTTGTATGTTTTAACACAAAATATCCTGAATTCTCCTCTTGGAAATGTACTATAGTGTCTAGAGTAAGTTAAACATCCTTGAAGTTACTTGGAATCTCTCCATTGACCATGCAGGGAACAGAAACAAATACACATGTAACTAAACTGCATGTGTTGAACAACAAAATGCACAGGAAGCACTTCTTTAACGACAGGGTGGTCAAGAACTGGAACAGGTTTCCTAGAGAGATGGTTGATGCTCCAAGCCTGTCAGTGTTTAAGAGGTATTTGGACAATGCCCTTAATAATATGCTTTAACTTCTGGTCAGCCCTGAATTGGTCAGGCAGTTGGACCAGATGATCATTTTAGGTCCCTTCAAACTGAAATACTCTATTCAAAATATTTATATCACAATCATTGGACACTAATTAAAAGGAATGTTCGTTAACTCATCCCTGTGTCTCAGCTCATTAAAACCCTCAGCATTTCATCAGAAAATAAGAGACTGTTTTTCTTAAGTGAAATTGGACTAAACCTAAGAACTCATTTTTAATAGTCACAGTCACTGGATTTCTGTCAGTCACCGAGACTAGAGCATCCCTTTGAGCCATTAAGTACAACTCAGCTTAAGTGTGAATTTGATGTAATGCAGAAAGAACAACATCCATCTCTGCACACATTCTTCGGGGTTTTTTTTCTATTTTCTGCACCCATTTTCTGTAGGGTCTTAGTGCACATTTGGAAAGAAATTACATCTATCAGCACATCTGTCCAGAAAAGACATAATTTTTAACAAGACTATGAGGCTAGAGCAAATTTGGGCCACAGCATAAACAGACCAGTGTTTGGGTTTGTCACATCCCTTCCTCATAAGGAATCCTCTTTGCTGAGGATTCGTTACAGAGCTTTCACCGTACAGAACCCAGGACCTGAGACATTAGTGAGTAGCAGCACCAGCTTACATTACTCACTGGAGTATACACAACGAGTGCCTCAGGAAAGATGGGAATGTGTATTGCTCTCTTAAGCTTCTCTTCCCACCTGCCCAGATCTGCAACTTTGTACTCCATGCGGACACACCTTCCATATTGCTTCCTCCTCTCCCAAGAGAATCTGACGCCAAACAGGAACAACAGGATCCACCTCCCCAAGAAAGGGGGAAGAAAAGTCAGAAGCTAAGTCTCACAAAAGTGCAGCAGAAGGCCGTCATGACTACAGATTCTCTTTTAAGCACTTGTTCCACCTCTGTATTGTGATGCCTCTTCAGTGAAATAAACCAGTTACACAAGAAGTTCACTTTACATATTGGCCTCGACGTTCTGATTGCAAATGGCATCATCACTTCTCTACTCTAGTCACAAATGCTGTATCCTCTCATGCCTTCTCTTTGCTATTCTAAATACCTCGAAACTTTTTGTTCCTTTTGCTTTTGGAGGTCCTGAGGGCATTTCCCAACTCTTGGTAGCATTAAGACTAGTCAGGTGTACTTTCACATTAAGAGTTTATTTAAGCAACCTGTCTCCTCTTCTAGAGAGCAAAAGAGGGAGGAAAATTTCTCATTTCTAAGCATATAATGCAAACATTATGTAGTTCAAATTTTAAAATTCAAAACCCTATTTCAATTATCATAATTGTTCAAAGAGTTCTTCATGCCTATGTAAGAAACTAACACTTCTGGCCCTGAAAATACGCAGGTGATGAAATATTTTTAAATCTCCATTAGAAGTTAAGATCACAAAGGCAGTTTAATGAAAGACCAGAATTAACCTGGCTGAAATGCAAAATTATACTAGAAGACTCTTTATATTACACTAACAATGAGGTGAGATTATATAAGCTTTTTAGTGTAGCATACTGTTGGGTCCAATTTTTCAGCTGTGCCTTGCAAAGATGAGAAGAAAAACCTAACTATTGTATCTCTGGTGCTCTGCTAAGAAGCGCAGCATACATATAGTTAAAGTGAATAGGAACAATAGGTCAGCATGATGGAACTTGTGGGGACAAAAAAGCTAGGAAATGTGGAGGTCTACAAAACGCTAATACATATATATATGTAAAAATATATATATATATCAACCCTTAAATGATCTTTGGACTCATGCCTTGTATTTAAAAAAAAAAAAGAAAGAAAAAAGAAAGAAAGAAACAAAAAAGGAAACCAGATCTTTGGCAAAATAAGAGAGCAACATAAAAGTACAGATAGAATTTGCAACTGCGCTAATTTGAATCAAACCCTGGAAAGCTTCAAAAGGTTCCAAGAACTAAACTTTATAGAACTTTAGTGTAGAAATTCAACAATAATCTGACATCTGCTTCTTTCTTCTGACACTTACTGTTACACATTCAGATGTACATCCCATATATTCAGTTAACACCAAGAGATGAGAGAAAATTTAAGCCAACTGACCTCTGTCACCTCAAAAGATTTCTCACTAAGTCATCCTATTATCTCCCAGTAATCCTATAAAGCATCTCATGAAAACTGGGAACATCACTCACTTATTTGCAATACAAGAAGCAAGTTACTACACAAGATAAGGCTGGCGATTCATCTAGTCTAGCACCATGCTGCTGACAACGGTCGGGTTCACCTTCCTGTAAGAGGAAATTCTGCTTCTAACACGTACAGAATATAATGTCTACGTGGAGGCCCCTCCACAGCCATCTTAAACTATGGATAGGCTTATCGTGTAAATCATGAGGTTTTATAAGTGTAATTTTGTATTTATTTTGACTAGAATTTACTGTTTACATTTTCCATATAAAGAAATAATCGTACTTTGAATTTTACCCAGCTTTCAACCTCCTTGATTCCTTTCTGCAGTAAGCTGAATGGATTTGTCATGTGCTATCTAAGAAAATGATAATTTTATCAATTTTGAGTTTGTTTTCTTTTTTTCATTTTTGTTAAACTTTTGTTCATTTTTTAATTATTAGCAAGGAAAGAGGAAGCTACAATACATCTACACAAAAAATGTTATCTTTATACTGCTGTTGTGCTTTCCACCACCTAAACTCTCCACAGTAAAAGTCTGTCCATCTTCGGCCGGTGTACTGCCCACCTTTTCTCTCTACTTATCTGTAACACATGATGAGCCCAGGTCCACAAAAAATATACATGCAACTATTTTCCTACTTAGATGTTAAATTCTCATTTATCTAATAGGAAATAGGAACCAAAACATTTAAAGATTTGATTCTTTGTATTTTAGAAGCTCAAGGAAAAAAATATTAATAATTATATTTGTAATTCATCCTATTGAATACAATTTGAAAGAGATATCCGGGTTACAAACTGTAAATTCAAAGAAATAAAAAGAAACCAACTGCTAATAACAATGAACAGCCTGGAGCAATCAATGATTTTTTTAATGACAAATAGTGTGAGTCTAACTATAATTTTAATCCCTCTGTCATATCTTGCTTTCATATTTAATAGATTAGGACCATTTGCTGCTGTTTCTTAGTTACAGCTCTAAAGATATATTAGGATATGACATACCCAAGAAGCCATACTTTTAAATAAAACTTCTTCATCTTGTAAATAGTCTTTTAGAATTTCTGGCTTTAATCATCAGTTTAATGAAGTCTAATGGATCTGTTATTATCCTTTCCCTTTAATGTGGTGATGAGAATAAAAATATAATTAAGGCTGTTTGAAATAAAGGAACAAAAGATGAAGACAAGGGAGAAAAAGAGATAGATACAGCAATACTACATCAATGAGAGGTCAAACAAGCTGCAAATAGCTTTTCTATAGGCAGCCACTCTAAAACATACTCATATAAACCCAAAGCTTATTCATAAACCTGCAGCCTTCTAAACTTGTTACAGAAATGCCCTATGTCCCATTGTGTTATGAACAAAACAAAACAAGTCTGAGTGAACTTGGTGCATTTAAAAGAAAATCAAGCCATATTTTACTAAAAGCAAGTTGTCCGTATGAAGCAATAATTGAGGAGATGATGTGCACGTTTTGCATGTGTTTTATCTAAATTAAGGTGACTCTACAAGCAAAATAAAGTCTGAATAGTTTCCAGTAAGATGAAGAGAACACTAAGTTTATCTTAAATATCTATTTTCAAGAAAATTCTTGTTTGAATTTTGTTACTTTTCTATAGTTTTGCTTTGTTACAGATGTATTAGGTAAAGGACAAATTCTTAATTTGAAGAAAAATTATGAATAAGATAAGAACACATAAATAACACATGCTTTATAAGCAACAAAATAAATTATTTGTAGTATTAGTATTTTCCTTAGAAGTTATCCTAAACTCAGAAGTTTCTGCATTGTACATTTCAAGGCAATATATCAAAATACTTTTCCTCTTGAAGGAAAAAGCATTTAGATTTAAATTCAGTCTGAATTTTTATGGCAAATGGGAAATCAAATTTCTTGGGTCTCTTGCACAAATAGATAAACAAAGTCTTCAATTTTATTTTGCACATTCTTGGATAAGGAAAAAGCTTATAAACTATTTAAGAAAAAGCATGATATTTCTTTTCGTTTGTTATCTAACAGAAAAAACATCATATACTTTGTATTATACATTTCTCATTAATAAAAGAAATAATCAGTTTTATCACAAGCTTATGACTTCCCATCACAGCAGTACAGCTTAAAAAACCCTTAAAATTCATACTATGCCGTCTTTGTTTCTTGATTTAAATATAATAATCAATAGTTTTATAACTTAACCTCCTACAGTAAAGTTACTTAGTATTCTTTCAGCACACTCAAAAATGAGTGTGCGTTTACAAAATAGTGACAGAAAAAAACATGGGTTTTGTATATGAAGCAAGAAGGGGGACAAGATTAAGTCATTTTACTGTGATAGATGATATGAACCTGTTCAGGAGCTGCGTGGGAAAGCTTATCTTAATGGCTTTCTCCTTGGACACTTTTAGCCGCACAGCTTCTTAAAGAGAAGACAATATCTGGAGGTAGATCAGGAGGTAGATTCATCTTGGCTATTGTATTATTTCAGCTCGATGAGATCAATGAAGTGCACAAGAGAGATTTATTTAGTCTTTTATACTACAAAAAAGCAAACGCTACCCAACGCCCCACATTATTTCCTTCCTACACCACCCCTTGAACCTCTTCTTAGATTCTTGCAATGCACGCTGCTCCTTTAGTTATTAATTCCTTTGGCTTATCATTTCCACTACAGAGGATCTACACTTCTCCTTGAAGCCTAAGGGAATTTTGCCAATGGAGTAAAACTTAAAGTGCTGACCAAAATGAACAATGAACCTAGAGTAATTTTTGCATACAACTAAATCACCTCATTTTTTTCTAAAATGTGTGAGTTTGAAATAAGATAATGCAATTTAGATTTCTACTCCATGCTTCATAAGCAGTTGAAAATAGCATATTTTTTTGTCAGAAACAGACAATGAGCGTGTAATGAATGCTGTTTTTCAGGAAAACATTGCTAAAAATTTTCAACTTGTTTTCCCTTCTAATACACAGAGAACTGAATTTCATCCATTTTTTTCCATTGCCATATATACCTAAGCTCAATACCAAAGTAATTTTTTCTGTGCCTTTGCCTGTTTCTCCTTTTGATGGAATAGTGGTATAAAGGAGAGCATCAAGATGGACAATTTTGAATAATTTATTCATGACTTCTTGGTTCCTATGAGTTGAGTACCTGGCATCACAGCATCGCTCTTGGGCTGTCCTATATACGCAAGGATAACGGTAATTAGACATTTTGTAAAGAATAAAAAGTTAAGCAACTCCTCCTTCCCTCCCTTTCACACAACAGTTGGAGCCAAATGGCTGTTCAAGCTTGTTATGCACAATCCTGTTGTTATAGGGAGAACTATTCCATAAGAAGATTAGATATTAGCTTAAGCTGCCTTGGTACAACTGAATAAGCATGAGCCTGCAGATATACAAATGCTAAATCCACTGGCATTATCATTTCTTAAGCATTCAGAAACCTCCGAGCTTTTCTAGATGGCAAAGCATCCTACTACACATAAGTCTATTTCACAGACATACTAAATCTGTTTATTTTGAATAGAAGCAGCATTGTTCAAGTTAAGTTATAGTGTAATAAACAGATTAGGGCATTAGGCAACAGAATTATTAAAAGTGCAAGATTCTCAAAGTGAAGGGAAAGAAATGAATGCCAAATCCTCTATTTCAAACAAAAAAGCAATGAAATTTAAATTGAATCTAGCTCAAAATAATTTACCTTTTGGCGTCATACATCAGTATTTTAAGTACCAGTTCAGAAAGTAAATAACACTCCAGGTTGAATGAAAAATTACCTTGTCTCTTTTGATTCAGTGTGAATTTTCAAATTTAAAGTAACCTGTAGTAATTTATTTAGGGCACCTTGTTAAAGTACTGTTTGTAACACCAAAGTAGAGACAGGAACTTCCAAGACTTTAACTTGCTCCTGGAAATCTGACTGCGTTTTATCTTTTTTCTATTGTTCTCAATGGCTTATGGCAATTTGACAATAATGCAAATGGGCTGTATGTAACATTTTCTTTCACCTGCAAAGGTAAAATTCACAGTGAAAAGGCTCATCCACTACCCCTCTCTATCAGAGTTTAACTAATAGGAGGATATGTCATATGCGGGACCCTGACACAAAACTCTCTTACTGTTAGTACACCAATTGCTTTTATAAAGCAAAATCCTGCATCAAAAGCCAAAAAAAGTCAGTGATCCTTCCTGAGTAGAAAGCTTCTTTATTAGAATATAAAGCTGGCTATAGCTGTGTTTCTGGCAGTATGCATCAGTATTTCCATACCAAAGTACAAAGCCTGAAGACTAAGCACTTCTAAATTGTCTTTGAAGTGGTTCAGTTTTTCATAGGAACAGATTTTGCAGATACCACCAGAAACTGCAGAAACAAGGTTGGGGGTGGAAATGTGGGTTGCTTTCAAAAAGCTATTAAAATCTAGTTATTTATAGTCTCTTTAAATCAAAGGGACTTTATAGTTGCCCTGCTTAGCTTTAGACTATTGTGCCAAATAAAAAATAAACAGTAAATTTTGTTACATTTAAACACCATTGACCACCATTTCTATCACTTTCTAAACTTGACCAATATTAAAAACTGAGTTAAATGTTGAGAAACCATAAAATAGTCAGCTTACAACAGAAGACCTAAACACAAGAAGCTCAGGCATCCTGTTTAAGCGCTTTTAAGAGAATACAATTTGCTGGTAGGTATACGTCTCAGGAATACATCCACCCCCTTCTCTAGTCAAGAAAGAGCGAAAGAGCGAGCTACCTTTGTGGCAATGGTAAAAGTATCAGACCCTAAGAAACTGAGCAAAACAAACTGGTGAATATTCATGGGGAAACAGGAACAGGTCATCTTCTCCTAGTTGCACAATTATGCAAATGGTTAGAGATAAGCGTTCAAATCACATTTTAACTCAAAATTAACTCTTTGTTATATTTAGGCTGTGTGCTTGTCCTAACAGAAATGGGGGAATACCACAGTGTGCTCTTCAGATAGCATGGAAGTCAGAAAACCTAAATACATATGAAAAGTTATTGCCTTGGGTTATCTACTGTGGACACAGATGCTCAGGATAAATAATTCATGCTAACAGACTCCAGACTGCAGAAAATGACCAGGCTTGCATGTTCTCCTGCCACTGTCAGAGACAGAATACCAGACTAGTTGGACCCTTGGTCTCCCTCGAGAGCATTTCTTATATTGTTACCTCTGAGTTCAATTTTCAAGTGTTAGATCAAATGAGAACGTTATCGTCTAGGTTTGAATACTCTATGGCATTCTATACCACTTCAGTATTTCCAGCACCTTTGAAGGAACAGAATGAATTGATTGATGGTGTTACAGACATTTCAGACAAATCTGGGGAATTCAGAGATAACTATAGTAGGATTTTTCTTTCCTTTTCTTCTCTTTTTAATTTTTATTTTTAGTTAGTTCTTTTCTGGAAGACTTCTGTGTGGAGTTTTCATTGAACTATTTTTATGTCAGGAAATCAGGGAGCATGCTTGTCATTCAAGGATTTGCTGTCCCCAACCCCTCTAATCCAGAACATCAACAAACACGTTTAGCATTTGATTTGCCAACTCTACCTTACCTTGCACATAAGACAGAATACCTAGAACTGAAGAATGAAATATGTCTGTATTAAGTTGTACTAATTCCTCCTCTTCTTCTGATGCCAGCCCTGTGGTTTCACTGCACTTGCTCTTCTCTGTATCTCATTGTTCTGTGAGGTGGGAAACTTCTGCCTACTGTCGACAGTACCAGCTGCTGGGAAACACAACGCAGCAAACAATTATCCACTCACTATTCCAGTTTTCAAAAATGGAGTTTGAGAAGAAAATTAGACAACCAAACAGCAAAATATTACTTTGGTCTAGACCCAAATTCCAAAGAGAAGACATATTTATACTAACAGTTGCAGTTCTCTTAAGATTTGTAGATTTACTTGTTTGGGTTTTGTAACATCAGCAGTGTTTTACCATGCTATTTAATGAAACGCAACTAGCAACGTAAAGACCCCTTCAGTGAGAATGCAGGTGTAGAATAAATATAACTTCTTAATTTGTCTGTCTATGCAATTCGCTGATATGCTATGAGATTCAGTCCACTACTGTGCGCTACTTTTCTCCCTCTTGCTTACACGTCTGTCATACCAGCTTTCAAAAACAACCTTGTTTTTCATAAATCAGGCTAGGTTTACTTGAAATCAGCATTGACTTGCTTGTAAAGAACTAGCTTACACTGACTTTATTGGTTTACATTTGAATTACCTTGAGACAGTATAAAGGGCAGAATTATGCAGTGTTTAATGCTATACAAAATGTTGTGTTGTGTCTTTCATATGAGTATTTAATCCCAAATCCTTTAAAGGGAAAATCAAGTAGAGAGACTAAGTAAGTGAACAGAATTGATAAAAGAAACTAAAAGGTTAAGGCAATGGAAAAAAAAACTAGCTTGAAAAAAAAAAGGTATCTATTTCAGTGTGCAAGTGTGAAAAAATTTTGGAATATACCCTGTTCCTTTCAGACAGTGGAATGCTTTCCTTGACCACAACAGCGACACATTTTAGCTATATGACCCACTGTTTATTGCTAATAATTAAAGACAGAAAGGGGCAAGATTTCTTCTGGACTAGCACAACAAGGTCAAACTTTTCAAAAGAGATGCAGATGACACAAAACTGGGAGGAGTGGTTGATATGCCAGAGGGTCCTGCTGCCATCCAGAGGGACCTCAATAGCCTGGAGAAATGGCCTGAGAGAAACCTCACGAAGTTCAACAAGAAGTGCACCAGTATATGCTGTGCACTGATCAGCTGGAACGCAGCTTGGCAGAAAAGGACCTTGGGGACCTGGAAGGCAACAACCTGACCATAAGCCAGCAATGCGTCCTTGCAGCAAAGAGGGCTACTGGTACCCCGCACTGCCAGCAGGTCCAGGGAGGTGATCCTTTCTCTCTACTCAGCACTGATTAAAGCCACACCTGGAGTACTGTGTCCAGTTCTGGGCTGCTCAGTATAAGGCACGGACATACTGGACAGAGTCCAACAA
Organism: Anarhynchus alexandrinus; assembly: GCA_008711295.1. NCBI lineage: Eukaryota > Metazoa > Chordata > Aves > Charadriiformes > Charadriidae > Anarhynchus > Anarhynchus alexandrinus. Next base: position 699,769 of record VUYV01000042.1, read on the forward strand.
AGGGCCACGAAGATGAAGGGACTGGAGCATCCCTCCTGTGAGGAAAGGCTGAGAGAGCTGGGACTGTTCAGCCTAGAGAAGAGAAGGCTCAAGGAGGATCTCATCAATATATACAAATTCCTGAAGGGAGGGTTTAAAGAAGACACATCAAGGCTCCTTTCAGTGGTGCCCAGTGGCAGGACCAGAGGCAATGGGCACAAACAAACACAGGAAGTTCCCTCTAAACATTTTTTACTGCAAGGGTGACAGCACTGGCACAGGGTGCCCAGAGAGGTTGTGAAATCTCCCTCCTTGGAGATACTTAAAAATCATCTGGACATAATCATGGGCACCCAGCTCTGGGTGACCCTGCTTGAGCAGGGGTGTTGGACCAGATGTGCCCAGAGGTCCCTTCCAACATCAACCATTTTGTGATTCTATGATTCTGTAACAGAGACTTGCATCATATATGACTGAAGCCCAGTGAAGGTACAGAACTCAACAAAAGGGTTCAAAGCAGAACAAAAAGTAAGGTGGCAGCATCCTACATAGAATCAAATTGAAACATTAATTGCATCAGGCTTAACTTCAGCTGATACTATTAATCCTCCGCTTAAACGAACATTAAATCCAATAAAATAAAATTCTTTGCCATGTACCAATACCAACACACTTACTTGTTGTGTAATACATGATTTATGTGCAAACTTTGCTGATACAAATGCCTTGATATAAACACTGATATAAATGTCCTGCTTGGCATATCCATAGGAAATTGCTAAACCTGTGAAGTATATTGATTTATCTTTTATCACATTGTTTCTCCATTTAGACACAAACAAGGGATCAAGGGTCTTTTCTGTTTAAATTAGTCTCTGTACTTCATAAAATTAACATTATTAGACTGGCTGACAACTCATACTACTGCTATGGACTTCATTATAACTAGAAGAAATATAGGGCTGAGGAAAATAATAGACAATTATAGATAATAGACAAAGATATTTTTTCTCTCTCACTTCAACCATCTGAAGCTCTCCCAGCAAAAAATCCGAAGTAAGGCTCATCCAGTCACAACAAGAGATACTGTTAACGCTACGTTCTGCTAGTTGATCGAACAGGCAGTTGTGACTAAGGAGTCATTTACACTAGGAAGACAGAAGCATATAAAATGATCAAGGTAATGATAGCCCATTATTCAGAATCCCCCACAAAATCAAGACAGCTTCATTTTATGAATCTTTTGCAGTGCTTTTAACAGCACCTGGATAAGGAGCAGATGTGAAGATAAAACATGATCATAAAGCATTATGGAATAATAAATCTCATTTGGGTGTTTCCACTCTCATTTAATTTTATATCAGTTCAGGCAACGGGGCTACATATTTCCATGAGCTGCATTCCATTCACCAATCTTCAGGAGGGAAATGCTGTCAGTGTTTGAAAAGAGTTATTGGTATGACAAGGGTAATTATGCTTTGGGGAGTAAAGTAACACAGCCCTGGTTCACGGGCAGCAGAGAGACAAGTTATAATGTATGTGGTGTGGTGTGTTATTCTGTATTATTAGCCCTGCATGGCATTGCTAAAGAGAAATGGTGGCAAGTCAGGACTAATATAAGGGGAACTAGAGTATTTGTAATTCCCTCCTCAACATCTGTTGCATAAAATGTAATTTGCTCATTTGTGCAAGCTGTGCTTCTTTAGAGGCAATCTCCAAACCCTTTTTTGGATGTACCTGCCCCAATTTGTACAATTTGAATGTGGCCCAAAATAGCCTGCATTTCAATTTCACATAATTTGCGAATGCTCAGTGAGAAACCTGTTTATTTAAATTACACCAAAAACAAAGCAACACGGGGGTATGAGTGACCAGAGAGTCAAAAAGGGGGAAATCAAAGAGGGATTGGGGTTTTTTGGTTTGGTTTTTTGTTTTTGTTTTTTTTCAAGAGGCAGAGCTCTCAGATCACCAGGAAGAATATTAAGGAAAGCAGTTAATATGTAGTTAAAGGAATCGTAATGCACATGAACATATGTTGTTTTACCTAATTTTGATCAACTTAAAAGTAAAAATGTCTTTATTCTTTCAGTTGGGTTTAACACACCATCTGGTTTAATTATTCCTTAGGTAGCATGCTATAAAGTTAATAGTAACAGTATTGTTAAGCCAATCAGAAAAAACGTTTCTGATGTGATTTTTCACCAAGGATGTTTCTCTTAAACCCATTGACTATGAGGTCAATGTAATAAGCTTTCACATAAGTATTACGTTACTGCCAGCGCTTGGCAGATGTTAACTCAGAATTGTCACCTCTAGATTGACTCAAATCTGCTTACTCAGTGAAAGAATTTAGTCATAATCTAAAGTGCTCCTTTAACTCCAAGTTCCGGGCAGAATTTTAATTATTTAAACAGTTTTAAAATAGTTAAGAATATATGATGGCATTTAAAAACACAAGATCTTACAGGTTTGTCTGTTATAAGGAAATAAATAGCAGTTTATAAGAGCCATGTTGATTAAAGAGTCAAATTTCAGCAAGAAAAGATACGCCCAGTGAGACTTCTGAAATCCACTGCTTTGATCAACTAGGCAAGTGAAATATGGAGTGTTCATTATTCATTTTGATACCAGAGGGAAGGTAGGGAAGGTAGGGATTTAGGGCTTTCTGCCAACATCTTTGAGTTGAAAAGTGATTTCAAGCAGTTTTGCATAATCCCAATTTTAGAGAGTCCTAGCGAAGTTCACCACTCCACTCCTGCTCACTTTCAACAGGACCTAATTATTGTTTAAAATCCTAGCTAGAAACTACTTTGTGCTGTTTATCTTTAAAACTATTATTCCAAAAAAAAAAGAATGCTGTAACAAATTCTTACAGAACCAAACATTTTCTTATGGCCCTAAAAAAAAAAAATAAAAAAATCCGATTCCCCTGAAGGTGTTTCTGAACTGAANGGGGGTGCGGGTGACAGGACACGACACCAACAAGTCTCTAGAACAGAATTTCATCTCAATGGATGCATAAGAAATACTTTGTGAAACACACAACATACTGTTCTGAATTTGGCAAAATAAAAGAAGAAGATTTAGAATACACTATTGGTAGAAGAGTGCTTGATATTCTCATCATCATAACACACACATTTGTATTCTCAAATGTAGTATTATATGTTCTCATTCCCTATGAATTAAGAGAGCAGAATGTGGACTAAAGTCTTATGAGTCATACTGAAAAAAAATAATTAATTCACTTGAAGCAAACAGGTGTTTTCCTGATTCTTAGGCTTCATTGTCCATTGCAGCTGGATACAATTTATGGCATAATACTTCTATGCTAAATTACACCAGTTACAGCAGTGTCTGGTCATCCCATGAAATACAGGAGGCAAAAAAATAACTTAATTTCTTAACACCCATACTAAATGGAGTTAATGGAAAACATTTGTAGTTTACTAACTGCTTACAAATCTCATTCAACCCAAGACTCCCTGAGCAGAAAACAGGTAGGGGACAGGAGGGCTTTAGGGACAAGTGTCATATAAGCTTGTGCTGTCCTTAAACTTCCTTAGGTATCCGTTTGTGGCTACTCCTGTGACTATTGGGCTGAATGACTTCTTGATATAACCAAGTCATGTCGTTCTTTGAATGAAATACACCTGTAACCCATAAATGATAAACAAATGATACCAGACAACTTTGGGTACTTGAATGTGTTTTATCAACAGAACAAATGTAACCCAAAAGATGGGGATCTCTCCCAGGGCTCATTTTGGGCAGTCCTAAGGATAAGTACATTTCCACTGGACATACAATATTGATGAGAAGAGACTCCAGATGTAAGTCAAAACTTGAACTTAAAAAGTCTTATCAACCAGTTCAAAGGAGCTAAGCAACATGTAAGAGATTTTAGTAGATGAAGACAGTAATCCATAGGCAATTCCACAATTTTAGTCCAGACTTTTAGCAGAAAGTGTAACCTCTCCCTTATCCCAGCCACATGTTCCTACACACACCCTTACGCCAGCTATAGCACTCAAGGAAGCTATCTGTCTGAAAAGCAATTTGACCAAAAGAAGAAGAGAGAGAAAAAAAAAAATTGTTGGATGGGGATCACTTTCATGATCTGGCTTTCAGCGTGGTAGAAACTCAAAGCCATGGTGACTTGAAGTGACTGGGAACCACTAGCTCAAGGGCTGTTAAATATTCTTTGTTCTCTTTGGATACAGCAGTTTGTTCTAATTTGTATCAAGTAAACAAAAATACACAGGTATAGGAACATTTAATAGGTGTTGCTGGCTGGCAATTCTACTGTGTATGACCACCTACACCATGAATCACTGGCAATCAGTACTGGCACTGGTTTAGAATCTGTTATAGAACGTCTTCTGCTTCAAGGGAATGGCAGCCTGTTCACATTCCACCCTCTCAAATACAAATAATACGTGCCCTATAAGTAACTTATTCATAACCATTCTCCCTCACTGGCTTGTCCACAAGGGGCACAACCCACAGTTTGGGAAACACATTGTTAGGGGCATTTTCAAGGCTATAGTTCTGATGAGACGCTGCACAGCTTTGGCACATAATAGCTTAAATTAAAAGTGAGCAGCCGAGTGATATAATGGACTGGTTGTTGGAAAGTGGGAAAAAAAAAGGCAACAGAGGAATAAGTTAACAGCTAGATATTACCATCTCACCCTAACATTAAAAACAGCAATATCATTAGACAAATACAAGACTGGAACAGATCTCTTCAAGTCACCAAACCCAGTGCCTTACTATCACAGACCCCTATGTATTGAAATCCTTTTGCTACATCAATTAAATCCCACTTCCAAACCTTTTTTTTTTGCCACCTCCTTAGAACAACCTTCAAAAACCTCCTTACTATGATAATCAGAGATCTTTACTGATGTCAGTGTACAACCACTTAATCCTGAGCTAACCTTGTCCTTTTTGTTTTGGGGTTTGGTTTTTTTTTTTCCTGTTGTTTATTCTCCTGATGGACCTTACTGTATCTCTCAGTTGTTGTTTGACTAAACAAGCCAAGCACTTCTAAACTTCATTTCTGGAGTGGACATTTCATTCCTCTGAACATCCAACCGCTTTTCCACCTAGTTCAGTATGAGTTTCTGAATAAAGGGAATTATACATAACTTTGCTAATGAAGTCTCACCACTGCTGTCTACAGCGACATTAATACTTCTTGTTTTTCTAATTCACCTTGGGGTCACACACCTTTTCACAATCCCAGTAATGATTCATTAGCTAACCTGCGACTAACCAGTATGCCAAGGATCTCTATTTCGGCACGATGATAGATGAGCTCTCATTTTACTGTAGAAATTCTTGCTGATAATTAATAAACACATAATGTTCACCCCCTTTCTGCTACTTAAGTTGCCAATATCATCCACTGATGTTACACTTTTTCTTATAGTCTGATGTATCAGTAGGATTTTAAAGTGGAAGACAAATACGGTAAGTGCACCCTAAATATATTTGCTTCTTGAAGCATTAGATACAAGGCATTCTTTGATATTATTTAGACCCTCAACTTCAATACAAAATATCCCAGACTGATGTTGTATCAAATGATGCCATGGTTGAATCATTTGTTCTAAAACAGTGAACCCAGCCAAACAACAAATTTTACATACAGAGACTACTGCAACAGCTATTTGATTTTATATGAAAAAGAAAATGATTAATGCTTTCCATTTAGTAGGAAACAGCTGCACTCCTAACTTTACTATCTGGAAAGCAGGAGGAGAAGTAGCTGTTCAAAAAATCATATAATTTTTAGTGAAAAATGGCTTCAACTTTGGGAATAATTGCTGTTGCCAGTAGGCTGTTAGAAAATTACCAGCAAAACCGTGAAATAAAATGTATTAAGATTCAGAAGATTTTTAAATAACTATCAATGTGAAAATTAATTACAAACATTAACTGTTGGCCTGTTCACGTGTATCAGTAGTCAAGAATATGCAATTCCACCTTAAAATAAACTCTCCAGTCACTCACACACTACAGTAGCTACCTAACTGTATCGGGAAGCTGTTGAAAAGGGGACGCTAAAGTATAAACAGAAAGTAACCACTCAGTCCCTTCCTGTCATTGTCCCTCTTTTATTGTGAGTTCTATCAACTTGATCAATGAAACAAGAGATCCCGAAATATTATGCTTTTTGCCATAATTTTCTAAGTGAAGAATTACACACCTGAGGAACAAAAGATGCCCTGGGATTCAGTGAAGACAAAGCCTTACCCTGTTGTTTCTGCTCCCATGTCAATCAAGTGCAAGAAAATATTGATAGCTTTTCTACCACTTTAATATGTGTACTGCTCTTTTGGAAAGGGGTCAAACCAATGATTTTCCTGTGGAGAATCTGACACAGTGTTTTCTAACTAGTGAAGTAATTGTTTTTCTGTAAATGCAGTTACAAGACCTTGATCTTGAGTTTTAATTTCCACGTACAGAAATGTACATCACATTTATTTAGCTCAGACAGACTGTTCTTTTGATTGTGACTGCTGACCAGGTGTTAAAAGTACTAAACCATGCCACAGTCTGACACACCAGTGCTGGACGTGTTCCCAGCTGCTGGCCAGAATCTGATCACCTTTTTCTAAGCAAGGTGTTCAATAAAGTAGTAAAAATCCCTCCTGTCTAACACCACCTGTCAGCTGGGCTTCCGACCAGGCCACCAGTCCGAGGCAGCACCTGTGGCTCTGCTGGATGACCTCCGCATTACAGGGAAAAGGAAGACAGTCATATCAATTCTAACGGACTTGGCAGCTTTGGTATAGCTGATCTCCAACAAATTCCTATTTTCATCCCAAAGACAGCTGCAGAGGGCAAACAGTAATAGGCTGAAATTACTTGGGTCATTTTTCTGAGACCACAAACTCAGGCTAGTTGGGCATTTCTTTTCTCCACCATCTTCACACTCTCACAATGATCATACTTCTCCTATCTACTCCTCATCAGGATCTCGATCTAGAGTGCGAGCAGCAGAATGCACACATAGCATTCAACTCTACCCCGTGCCAAGTGTGAACATAACAAATTCTGTAAAAGCTCCTGTTTAAAGAGGAGGCGGTAAGAACTGACTCCAGGAAGACCAAAACAATACTGGAAGCTTGACAGAAGGGCTCCGAAAAACAAACTTTCTCTAGAATTGCTCACATTTACAAAGATGTTTGCCTTTGTGCTACTAAATCAGGTCACAGCTTCAAAGACATCTTTTCTTCCTCATCTTTCTGTGGCTCAGACAGCCACGGCAGGAAAAATATCCCCCTGGCTTTCATCTAAGACTTACTGGAATTCACCTGCTTTTCAGGCATGAAATGGTCACTCATATCTCCAGATTTGCACTGCCTGTATGGAAGGAAGAGGGAACTGTGATTTTATGTGGAAATTACGCTCCAAACAAGAAAATATTCAAAAGGCCACACTCAGCACCAGAAAACATCCGCTGAGCCATAAAAATGCGTACAAAGTCCAGTTCAAAGTTTGCAAGGCTACACTGGTGTGTGAAAGTAACTTCTAACAGCATTGCCATTCCAAGGAAAAAAAATATGTTTGTCACTCTTGACAATGAAGTGCAAGAAAAAAATTTTATGACGGTATTAGCATCGTTGTGATATTAATTCCCACAAGATCAATGGAATAAAATAGAAACCCAATTTATTCAGACAAATTTACCCTAAATTTCTTCTTTTACACACAAAATAGAAAGACTTCTATAAATTAACTGAGTTATTTATTCTACAAAAGAGAGAGAGAAAGACATGCTTGTTGGCATTGTTTTATGAACCTGAAAGGTAATGGGGCCCATAAAACTCCTTGACATTTGTTTTTGAGCTTCACAAAATTAGAGTCTGTACCTCATACTTGAAGTGTTAAAAAGACTAGTTCCTTTTGCCTGATTCATATACCAGCCAAATTTCCTGCTCCCAAGAATTTTTTTCATAGATTTTTACTCCCTTCTCTTCAAAAAATAATAGAGTTTAAGTTCCCTGTGGTAATAAGTCTTTTATCAAAGGCAAAAATAACAGATGCATTATGCCTGTCCTGCAAGAAAACATGCCATGACCACTATTTTTCAATGTTATTGAAAACATACATAGAAAATGTATTTATGTTTAGAAACATGTTGTTAGTGTAAGATTAATATTCTTCATGGATATTCTTCATCTTACATAGATCTGCTTTTCATGTGTATAGAAACAAGTCAGGCAATGGAGAAAAAAGATACTATAAAATGAGGCTTATTCTGTACACATGTGTATCTACATAGTACAGACAGAGCCACTCTCTAAAAAAAGACATTCTAGGAACGTAGAAGTTCTACATATACATGAAAAAGTTTTCAAAAGTTACAGGATGCCAAATTGAACAGAAAATCAAAGCACATTTTAAGAGTGATACCTCAAAAGTACCTGTATACTTAATTTAAACAGAAGTAAGAGATATCAAATAAAATAATCAGGCAGGTTTGAAAAAAAGGTAAAGGCAGAGTTTGGTAGATATTTTGATGGCATTTGCATGAATTTCACATATGGAAGCTCTTCTTCCTTTGTTAGCTTCACTGGTTCCGACACTAATGCAAAGTCTAATGTGTCGTTTCACCATTAGTCATCTTAAATCCAAGTTCAGGGAAAAAAAGAATGAATGTCTTCTCTTTTCACCATTAATTCTCTTTCATTATCTGCAATTGATTTAAAAGAAGTGTTTTCAACTGTTTACAGACAATAAATCATTCCTCATTTAGACAATAAATCATTCCTCATTTTGTGTTTAAACCTGCTCAAATTCCTTGTTCTTAGGAAATAAACATTATGGTCATTTTCCTGGAATAATATCAACTGTTAATATATGTAGGTTTTAAATGTATCAAGCAACATTCTTTCTGCCTGAGTACAGTCCCAATAACAGCTACTTTCAATGTGAAAGCAAATACATTTTTACAGTTACCACTATTGTATTTTATAGAGCTGAGCACTGCAACAGTGGCTGAACCTCCTGGCCAAGATCTGTGTTAGCATGCACAGCAACTGAGTGAGTTAGCCAATAAACATTCCATAAGATCTTGATTTTCCTGCCTCTCAGCTAAAATACTACCAATGTCGGGAACTAGTATTTTGACAGTTTGTTAACAGCTTTAATTCCTCCGCTATGGCAGTTCTTGCATTAAGCAAAGAGACAGAAGCAGACGCTCTCTCTTTCACCGAGTACTCCCTGACTGGCAGTGACATTTCAGACTCAGGTGCCTGTGGAAATGACAAAGAGAGACAAGGCTTGACACAGAATCCACTACCTGAAAGCAAGCACTCAACCCAACTCTTCGCATTCTTTAAACGATTTGCAACCACAGACATCATACTCCATAAACCAATCAAGCTACTTATCTTGGAGTCCTAGAAAGAACTGCTGTTATCAACATTTAAATATTTAAGTGGTTTTATATAATCTTGGAGGTGAGACCCACAGAAAAAAAAAATTTTACATGTTTACTGATCAAACTAATAAACAAAATTACTCCTCTCAAAAATTCCAGAAAAGATATAAATTAATCAATATGATGCATTTGTTTTCAATGAAGCAAAACTAAAATGGATGATCCAGAGTATCATGTGGTTTTCTCACATGTGTATCCCTGTGTTTATACATCAATCAGTCCTGGGATGTAGGTAAGAGGAAAAGGAACCAGCACACAAACAAGCCTCAGTGTGAATTTACAAGCTTTCATTTTTTAAGGACAGAATTTTCTGTGACAGTTGTCAAATCAGGTTGAACCTGATTTGAAAGGTGCTCTGTTGACTTTTAAAGAAATGCTGTCCAAGTCTGCAAATCAAATCTGCAAATCCAACTTCCATTTCTTTTTAATGTGTCAGCAAGCAAAATTCAAAGTTTTGCTTCCTCCATTTCTTTAGATATATACTTGGTTTTTCCCTCTAAGGTTTTCGTATTACCTTCAGATAAAACAAACAAACAAAGAACAAAAAAAAACGAAAAAACTCACGGCACTATCTCTGCTCTGCGTGGGGAAAAAAAGAAAATCAGCAAATTTAGAGATGTGGGAAAAAAATGTTACATTTTGATCAGGTAAGTTCAGCTACAGTGCTACATCCTGAAAACAAATATTTGCAGTATAGAAATATACACTGAGAAGAGTAAACCAGAAAGCAAAGTAAGAACATTAAATCGGTCGAAAGCATACTTTAGAAACGCTGCTCTTTGACTTTACAGAAGAGCTCTGCAATTTTCATTCCATATGCTTTATGTGACTGTCCCTTTCAAACAAAGGCCAAGACCAACTAGCTGGGGTTTAAGTTCTAGCTTCCTGCCACCCACTTAAGAGAGCTGCTCCTGTTCCTCTACTGGAAAAATGCATATTATCCAGACAAAACGTAGGTATCCTTTGTCACACTAAACATACATGACCTGAGTAATTTCAACATGCACCTGAAATTTAGACACCTCTGTCATGACAAATGACGTACACCCATCATATCTACCAGGACTTTCCAGCATTTTGGCAACTTAAAATGTTTGTTCAAATTACATGCACTGAAACTGAAAGCACATTTTCTTCTCAACAGTTCAGTTCTAACCCTGTGTGCATAGTCATATCTGTTGCTTTAATATTCTTTTGAAATAATTCAGCACGACAGAAGAAAAATTAAACTCTAATTTTGGATGCATTATATTCTCTCTGCACTGCCAGTTTACGGAGTTCTAATAAGGTACCTACATGTAAGCCTACAGTATGCCATATCACAGAGTTTATAATTGGGCTCAGAGAACTTGATGCATGTGGAAGAAAAACAACCAAGCCCAATTCTCAAATCTCTGCAGATCTAGCAGTTGGGAGAAAAAGTCTCTACACATATATCAAGTTAATTTGTCTGAGAAGTCACTGGCAAACTGTGATTCACATAGCTGTACTTGTCAGACCGAGTAACAGAAAAGCACTTCAGAAAGTGGCAAGACAAACAGTAGGGCCAATTCACCTGACCTTAGATAAGAAAAATAAGAAAGTAAACCTGAAAAATATAGAAAAGCAATATTGGGACTCTATGCCAACACGGAGCACTAATTCCAAAAGAAGGTCTCAGGAAGGAAACGGACATCAGTTACTACAAGCAGTGAAAGGAAAGGCAGTGAAATATATTGGGAATGTGCTCTAATAAGGTAATGTAGGAAATATTTTTCTGAGGTCTACAAATTTGGTCTTTGATGGAGACAAAAAATCCCCCATAAATTTCAGGGCATTAACTAAACAAATGAGAACGGTAGTTGCCTCATTTTATTTTGCATCTGTGCGTCAATTAAAATATCAGGAGGAAAAGATAACTTTTACTCTATGAAATTAAGGATTCTGAAGGACATCCCTTTCCTCTACATAGAGATACATTATCTGAGAAAACATGAAGCAATAGTTCTCGATATTACATATGCTCAATATGATGTCAGTCTTACAAAGTCAATGTAATATTTATGCCAAAGAATATACTGGTTTACCTATACTCCTGTCAAATGTCAAAATGGAAAAAAGATAAGCATTAAGCTGTTTCATAGGAATTACTTTTGAAATGCCACCAACTCAAGTACTATAAGTTGTTTTTAAACTAATTCCTTGGAATTGTATCTGAAATACCACAAATCCATTTATCATAATTACAAGTGGCAGTTCATGCAACTTATCACCCAAAGAGTTCACAGCAGCACTTGATAGAACTACGCAAAAGCATGGGAAAGGAAACCCATATAACACCATAAACTCTGAAAGAGTCTCCTGGGTAAGGCATCGTAAAGAAGATTATATTAGAAAATAATCACATTTATAGACAGGATTAAGGCAGAGATCTCTAGTTACACAGGCAGCACAACCAGATATGGCCAGCTGTTAGACAAAAAATGTCAATGAAGCTATACACCATGGAAAAAGGTGAAAAGCAGCAATATGCACCTTGAACAAAAACATATTGATAAAAGAATGAGGTATAGAAGGCAAGAAATCTCTCCAGATGAAAAGGACTGTAAAAGTAGCACTTATGCTGAAGAATGTAGAATTGGAGGAACCGCTTAGGTCATAAAGCCCAATACTCTACCGAAAATAACCACATAACATAAACTCTTTCATATATAGCTTTTATTTTCCAGGTGAGGAGAGAAGAAAGGGCAGGAGGAGTTGAGGGGGGTGGCACTTCAATGCTCAGTGCAGTTCATATCTGCTCTTATATTCAAGGCAAGCACTTCTAGTCGTCTTCACCCCTGCAGCTTCTTATATATATGTACACATTGTTCACCTATAAACCTTTTCTTACCTAAATCATTAGTAGATTAAGGTGATTCAAATGTACTAATCACACTATAAAAGGTTGCATGGTGCAAATGCGTTTAATATTGTTTCATATGGAAGAAGCTAAAAAAATGAGACAAAGAATGACAAAGATGATAACCTTTGGTACACCCATGTAAAATTCACCTAGTTTCCAACATTTTGGAAAAAGACAGTATTTTTAGAGTGCCCAGAGTGTGAAAATACTGGCAACCAAACTGGAGAATTTACAGTAAAACAAAACACATTGCAAAAAATGTTGAGGCTACAAGCTGTTTGCAAAGATGTCTCCAGAAGATCCCAGTAATTTATGCCAACTACATCCCTCATTTGTACAAATCCTTTGCTGCAGTAGTTCAGTATCTTGACCTACAGTCTTAACGAATCTGTATCACACACCTTTTTTTCCATGTTTTTTCTTCCCTACAGAAATACCAAACTAGTTACTTGGCATTAAACATTTAAATATTAAGCGTGGGCCTTAAAAATAAAATAAGCAACCTTCTAAAGATGCTGTAATGAAGGACTGGATTAGTGTGATAACATATATGTTAAAATCTTAGCAAGTTGTCTAATCTGCTTTTTAGTCAACGAAGACAAGCAGTTCTGCAGCGCAATTTACCTCAAACTGCATCACGTATCTAAAACGGGTCACATGAACTGCACAGTAAAAATGTCTATGTTTCCATTGACTTTAAAAGGAAATTATGGTAAATATAGATGACTACACTGCAGAACTCTAAAGTAAGGAAAGACCAGTCCTATCCGGATGTAATTGAAACTATTTGTCCAGACCACGTGTTTGTTTTTTTTCTAGCCAGAACAGATAAATTAAAAGGAAAATATCTATGAAAATTTTTTAAAATGATAACTTAAAAGAATCATTATTGCAGGTATTAGGATATACAAAGACATATTAGGTCAAGTGCCTTACAGAAGATAATTTCAGGGAAATTACCACCTTTTAGTAATGTTCAGTGAGAACAATATTTAAAATCTCTTGGCTTTATTTTAAATATTGATGTGTTTTTTTACTGAGCACAAATATACACAAACATATATACTCATCTTAAAATGAATGTTCAATAAAGCACCACTAACACTGTATATGGAAAAAGCTCTGAAACACCTTTCTGATATTTTTCAATAAAATTATCTTTAAGATTAACTCAGATTATTGTATTAGTTCAATTCAGAAAATAATTTTATATTTTTATGATTCAAGCCTATATACAGAACTACTTTGGAATTAGTTCACTATACAAAAAATAATAGAAAAAGTCACATTTCTGTTAGGCTGCACAGAAGAAAAGTGTCCATCCAAGGTATAACTAAGTATAAAATCCATTTTGGTTCCAAAAAATGAGCAACTGGTGAACCCCTTCAGTAACACCAGAGAATGCTATCAGTAATAGGTAACCTCTCACAATATCTGTTACACTCATATTTAGTTTAATATTAAGCAAGAGACCAAAAGTCATAGACCGGTTTTGGTTGGAAGGGACCTTTAAAGACCATCTAGTCCAACCCTCCTGCCATAGGCAGGGACATCTTCCACTAGATCAGGTTGCTCAAAGCCCCATCCAACCTGGCCTTGAAAACTTCCAATGATGGGGCACCCACAACTTCTCTGGGCAACCTGTTCCAGTGTCTCGCCACTCTTACCATAAAAAATTTCTTTCTTATGTCCAATCTGACCCTACACTTTTTCAGTTTAAAACTATTGCCCCTTGTCCTGTCACTTGGCCTTGGTAAAATATTTATTTCCATCTTTCCTGTAGCCCCTTTCACGCATTGAAAGGCTGCAATAAGGTCTTCCTGTAGCCTTCTCTTCTCCAGGCTGAACAACCCCAACTCTCTCAGCTTTTCTTCATAGAAGAGGTGTTCCAGAGCCCTGATCAGTTTCGGGGGCCTCCTCTGGACCTGCCAGAAGAAGTGCTAGAAGTCACTGTTCCCACAGCACTTCCACACTTCTGCGTGCAATTGAATCATTTAATGAAAAGTGCAAGAGCTTAGCTTAAACCCACTTCTGTCATCTGGGTAAGCTGTTGTGCCAAACTTTGCACTGGTGTAGTTCAACAAAAAAAATAAATATTCTGCTAAAAGGGATACTGACATCTGAGAGTACTGAAAGTGACACAGGCATTTGGGGTTAACAGTATCACATTGTCAATGTATCATCTCTTAGAACACATTTGTCAACATCAGAGTTCTAAGATAATTTGGGGGGTAAAGGGTTTTAAGAGCAAAAGTAAAAGCCACTATAAATTAAACTATGATTAAGAATAACACAAGAAGAATTCCCTTTTAAATTTCTCGTTTCTGTAAGAGTTAAGGACCTTTCTCTCAGATGATGAAGCTTTGTCTACTAATAGAACCAGCAGGTTCCACCTCTGCACTTGAGTACAGTCGGTCACTACAATTCTTCTCTACAACGGATGAAAAACCCAGAATCAGTCCAACCAACACAACTTGCAATTTGAAACGTTACCAATCTCCTAGGCATTCTGCTCTGGGCTTTTATTCAGTTTCTGGTGCACAAAATACAAACAGAGCACAGCTGTTAACAGTGCTTTGGAATTAACCTCTACACAAAACAAAACCAGAGACAGTCCCAGTTCTGGACCTCCAAAACACCAAACCAAACAATGGGGTCATAGCTCAAATTGCTACTTTCAGGCACAGGTAAAGAGAGAAGGAAGCTTTACTTTGCCAGGTATGTGATCCTAAAAATATCGTAAGATCCTGCCCTGTTAAAACACTCTCCTGTTGGAAGAGCAGGAGATGCCAGTGGTGGAGGGCTCTTAAAGACAAGGGTCAGCTGAAAGCACGTCTTAACTTGGGCTGCAAGAGAATGAGGTGGAGAACATCAAAACTAAAAATAAGTCATACCAACCTACAGCCTTGAAGGGAATTGTAACCACAGAAAAAATAGTAGCTAGAGGTCTCTCTAGGTATAGTTCATGTTTTCTCCAACAGCAGCATATCGTTTGGCAAAATAAATAACATTTTGTTCTAGAGAAGTAACTTCCTTATTGCTGTACTGGGCCACGGCACTTCAAAGTGCTAGGAGACGCAAAACCGGGGATGGTATCGAGTACCTAGCTGTTGCACAGAGACTCCTTTGAAAAATAGTCAGTTATGCTCCTCACCCAAGATTTAGACAAGATACTCTCCTGTTATCTGAAAGCAATCAAGTGTTTGCAGAAAGGTGTCAAAAGAAACAGTCCATCCAGAGATCGAAATAAGACCCAGGCCACAAAGTCTTCAGGAGATCAATAGATCATCACATGAATGCAAAACCCTCTACCATTATACTTGTGATTCCCGTACTATAGCCAAAGTCCATTTATTGGAAAACATGCACAAAATCTTTGAAATAAACCTCTACACCAGATATATTGGAAAACATACTCTAAATACGGTTCATATATTTTCAAATAGTCACCACATAACATTTCCCTATTTGCAGGGCTAACATAAAAGCATTTCCATGAAGAGATGACTTCCCAAAACATCTACAATAGCAATTTTGCCAGCCATCTGTGCAAAAAGCAGTGTAATTTCCCTTTAAACAGAGAAAAAAAAAAAAAAACAAAACTAAACAAACCCCCAGCGGAACAGCAGAACAACACACCTGGACAAATACGAAAACATTCTGGTTTGAATTTAGCAACAAAGATTATGCAGGCCAGGAAGACTGTGGTTAATTAATGCTATCTAGATTTGCCTATGTATTTGACACTTCTGTATATAGTTCAGCATCTAAGTGCATTTTTGAGTTACTGACAACATTCAAGGCATACCTCTAATAAAAATTATTTGGCAGGCCAGATGCTAGAATAGCTGGCAATGTGGGGGTTTTTCCATGTAATAGCCTTGTGGTTAAAGCGCTCACTAAGCAAGCACTAAATTACATCTAAAAACTGAGAGATTTCATACCCCCAGCTTCTAGCACAGAAGAATGAGTGGGAAAATGCCCACTCACAAGGCTAATTCCAGTGAAGGATTTACTACTGCTTCTTCAATGGAGTCAGAAAGCAAAGAGTGAAAGATTAATGGGACCCCAGTAAAAGAAGATACAACCTAGCTCATGTTTACACCCTTAGCGGGCGCAGTGGGGCTCCAGTCCATGCCCCCAATGCTGTTTTCATAGTCTATGGTAAGAACAACACAGTACATTGCATAAACAGAGAAAAAAAGGCAAGTCAAAGAGGTCTCAATCTCTCTCCTAGCAACCCTGCTGAAAGACATAGAATACTCCGCTGCCACATATTTAATCGTAAATATCCATTTCTTTCTAGTTCCCCCTCCATACCTGTTTCCCATTATATCCACCTACATCAGTAGTTATACTTGCAATGGAAGTAAGAGTTACCAGAATTCAAATACATTTGAGAAATTGTAAATGGTGCTTACTTAGCTTTAAAGCGTTGAATTCAACACTAAAAAGCTGTAAGAAGACATTTCTTATGTCAATGACTTGTGTCAATGACTTATGCCAATGACTTCTATGTAATACCTGATCTGGACAGACTACAACATAACTGGTGAGACAATCTCAATGTCAGTTTGGTACTCACATTGACAGGCAGTATTTTGTAGAGGCCATTAAGTTCAAAGCACTGGTTTTAATTCAAAAAATGAACCTTCTTAAAAGGGCACTGCTGGGATGTTATATAAAGGGACAAAAATTTAGTATCCAGCTTTTCTTATTTAATGTCATAAAAGCATTATTTTTTATTTCTATACACAAACCAGACTGCAAAAAAGTTTGAAGGATGACAGTTGCTCTATATGTCACATTCATTCTGTCTGCAGAGTTTGGGAAAAATAGAAGCACAGTAATTCCTGCAGAAAACATAATAAAATTACAAATCAGTTTGGACAGATTAAAAAAAAAATCTGTCTTTTTCATTTGTAAAAAGCAGAGAAAGTGATGATATAGGATGAGTAACAGGAGCTGTAGGCCTTTACTCAGAGGTGACTTGTTTGCATCCAACTTAAATCAGCAGTGACCACTTATCTTCTAACAGCTGTTGAGTAGCCAATGCATGATGATATGGTAGCTCCTATTAGAGAGGTGTCCAGGTGACAGTCACAGCTAATTGCCATCCCTGCTGGCAACCTCAAATAGTGTAAGGAAACAATAAGACCTAGAGACCATAGTAGCCTGTGTCTTCTAGTCAGAAAACAATTCCAAAACAGGATGATGAAAAGGTGTTTCCCAAATGAGCAAAGTCCACACAATATGTAACAACAGAATCTCAATTTAAGGTGAGGTCAATATATTTTTCATGGGAATTATCTGCATTTTGTATGGTACCAAGCAAAATCTTTGAGACGCTTTTGTTATTTATGCTAAGGGCTTGATTTTTCAGCTGAACAAATTGCACAGGTTTAAATGGTAGACTGCAGAATCAGTAATTTACTAGGACCCACCAGTATTTCATCATTACAATGTTCTTATTTTGTATTCTACAAGCTAAAGAAATAATGAATTAGGAGAACATTTCCTCTTTCCATTTCTTATTACTGTGAAAGAACATGCACTTACAATGCAGAACTGTAGAGTTATGGGAAATACTTTGCATTTTGGACTTTTGAATTCTTTTTTCCTAGTACTATCACCATTTAGTCAGCATAAATTCTGGGCTTCATATTGCTCTCTTTCATACACAATACTTAAAACAAGAAGGTGAACTTTCCAAGTACCATTCAGTTTTGGTAGTTCCTTTCAAAAAACCCATTTGCTCGCCCTTGTAAGTATTCCCTTAACAGAACAGCAAAACCCATAACACCACAGTGGTCTAATGTTCTATTTCTTACGCTTACAAAACTGTATAAAATAAGGAAAGCCAAAAGCTCCTAACAGCCATGATGTTGCTAAAGCTGAATCACATGTTGTTGAAAAAGGCACCATTTACATATGAAAAGCACCTCAGTATTTACAGCAAAGCCAACTGAATAAATACACTAAGAAATAATTCTGAATCAAAACCATGTTATTTTTAGATTTCTGATGTAGCATTCAGCTTTGGTACCACAGTAAATTTCTTTAATTTGACCAAACTTTTTAACATGGAAAAATGTAAATCCCAGTTACAGAAGGAGAAAAAAACAACTCAATGTACCTTAATACCATAAAAACAGTAACTTAAAGAATTCACTGTAGGTACTTCTCTCCGGTCTACCACTGTTCCTTAAACAAGTATGCTGAATGCATGTCTGGGATCCAAAAACGTCACAACTCCTCTAATTCTGAACTGCCATTGAAGGTGGTCACCCTCTACCAGGAGAACCTTCTGAGACTGTTTTTACATTTACTGATGGTTCTGTTAAGTAAACTAACTCCTTGGTGGTCACACCAAGGACCATAAACAGCCTATTTCTTCTACTTAATTTTCGCCTTCTCCTGTTGAGAACCTACCAAATCAGACCATTTTTCTTTGGTTGGAGAATATTACATTATATTTATCACTATAGCAACTAAACTAATTGATTTGATGCAGGTTTCTCTTCCACCATAGGATGGAGCCACTATCCCTAAGTATAATCTAAACATTTAAGAAAGAAAAAATTATCAGTTTATCATTTTACCATGTCAAAGAGAACATAATTGGGCTTCAGAAATTAAAGTATAAATGAAAGTCTAATGGAATGCACATATACATCCAGAACACGATTTATAAATACGCTTATCTGTCAAGTGAAACTCAGAGTATGTTGTTTACTGATTGCTCTCAGTGATAGGGATGACTATTGTACAACAAATACATTCCCAAAAACAAAGATTCACAAAACAATTAGGGGAAGGGGAAGCAACATTCATATAATTGATTCAGGAATAAGCTTTGTCAGACCAATACACTAAAAATGAAAATAAGCTAGGCAGATCAAAAGTTTTATTTATAGTCCTACCTAAAAAAAATGGAAATATGTAAAAGTCCTGATTTTTTTGTTTGTTTGTTTGAGTTGCAGGGTTTGATGTAAATGTAGTAAAATGACACAGTGAGAGATAATCAGATACAAGGTTCCTGTAATTACTTTAATAATGGATTCACCTGTATTGATTTTATTACAGAAGTCTGCTTGATATCAGAAGTTTAAGTTGGTATACTTCCATATAGCTGAATATAAGGTGTGTGGAAAAATACAGAACACCTTACATTGTCAAGTTCTTTTCTTTTACTTCCTAAGAAATATGGCAAGGCTGTTACTCTTAAAACATAACTGACGCCCACCCCCACCCCTCACCCCAGTTATGCTTTCCTTCAAAAAATAAGGCATCAGATGAAAAAAAAGACTGAATAAACCCCAGATGATTTTTAAAAGAATTCAAAAAAATATGCAGTACTACTTTACCTAGAAATAGCTTCACATTTTTTTGCCTTGATTTTTAAACATCTTCACTCTTTCCACAGAGCAAGAACATTTTCTGCAATTTTTCAAATACTACCGCTAGAGAAAATGTTCATGGCGCTTCATTAACATTTGGAATTGCAGTTATCAAATCAGTGAAAGATTACATAAATGGTGGAGTGTTTTGACACTGCATATTTTAAGCTGCATGGTGCTTTTCAGCACTATATGGAATGCAGAGCGTACTACATCTTTGAGGAACACCATCTACACTGGCTGAGAGAACTAATTAGAAACTGGTGATTTAAGCACACCAGAAGCTGCTTTCATATTATCAGCTAACATTTGCATTGTTCAGTATCAGGAAACAACGCAAAAAATACATGATGAACAATATATAACAATTCAAATGAACAACTTAATTCCTTAGAACAGAACATTGTCAAACCTCTCACTGCTGCATATAAATAATTTTTAATGTGTCAGAGTTTACAGTTAACTCTTTCTGAGGCTATGCTGAGAGACGGTGTCTGCACAGAGGAACTCATGCCTTCTCATGAAAAGCCTGGGACCCTCCAGGCATTTCTAGCACAAACTTGATAAAATATTTCCTATTATTAATATACAGCTGAATTCCCTTTACACTTGAACTATTCATCCTGTAATATGCATTTACTGAGTAACATATCTCCCAGTATGCACATACATTCTTTTAAATCCAAGTTTGTTGTTTAGTATACCCTCTATATTAGCACATTGAATATGGCATTACGTACAAAATGAAATGATTTAAAAGTGTGGCCTGTTTGATATGATTTTTCATGAGAAGTGTAATGCAAAATGTGCTAAATTACAAAAAAATAATTACAAAATATGTTATTCTTTTTGGAATAAGCCTCCTTCACTGTTGTCAGTACAGAGTCCCTGTAACAGGAAAAAAAGTGAATTAAAGGTTCTCTTAGCCAATTACAATCTTGTTTCAGAAAAAAAAAAAACAGAGAAAAATGGAAAATATAATATGGTTGGAGGGAATGGAATAGAGGGTTAAGAAATGCAGCAGGCATGCTCCTGAAAATGAGAATCCATTTCCTATTCATCATAACCTACACCTATTACAGCTCAAGAAGCCAAGCCTAGTGCAAAGTCTTTTATGCTACAGCTAATAAAAGGAATACACACTATGGGTAAATTACAAACCACATTCAGCTCAGGTTGGGAAAATAGTGTAGATTCATTTTGGAAAAGTTGTGCAGGTCCCTTCTGATAAATTACGTATTTTTTTATTATTGCATAGAAACTGCTTTTTCTACTCTCTCTGAAAGATTCCCACTCTGGAACTACCCGCTAACTTGCATTCCCCAGAAGTATGGGCATTAACTCTATTTATATTATGTAACTGCTTGAAAATTACTCTTGCCGAGAGTGACAAAAAACTAACAAGAAAAAATAAAGACCTTTAAAAGTCCTAACAGTCCAGGCACTTGATTCTTACAGATACCTTGTCTGCAGCTCGGTGTAATTAGTGGACAATCTATCAAACTCGAAAAAGACTATACCAAACTCTACGGGTAACCTGTGATGCAGCTCTAAAACTGACAGCACAGGCTTACCAAACTGCTGAGGGTATGCTAAGGAAGTGCCGGGGTGTTCCGATACAATGTCACAGTCAGAGGATCACATATGATCCCGGTGATGTTAAGACATCTGTCACTTAACGAAGTACGTGCTTCCTAAAGGAATGAACATAAGCAAGACAGCTGCTGTTCAGGGGAGGTGGATGGGGGTAGGAGAGTGTGTACGTGAAGGGAGCAGACTGGGAGAGAGCTGGTAACATCCTACAATAAACAGTGAACAGTGGATCACTGATACTACCACTAAAAAGTTTGCTCCTAAGGTCCAAGAGATGTTTCTGTTTGGACTGGAAATGCCACATCTCCGACCTAAGGACACCTCCTGCTCCCTTGAAGCAGCAGTATCAGAGTGTCGCTCTACTTGCTTTACCATGGGGGAGCAGGGAGAAGCGTGGAGGTGGCAAGTCCAAAGCACAGCACCTAACCCTGCCAGCTTCAGCGCTTGGCCTCTGCCAGCAGCGTCACCTCAGGCGGGAAGGGCGTGCATTTACGTCCAGCAAAAGCACCAGGACAAACATGTACTTACTGCAGTAAGCGATTAGGAGACTAGCCAGGATCATGATAGCCCAGAAAGTTGAGGACATGCTTGGCAAGGCGTTGGCATCTTTCCTACTGCTTCTCCTGGGAGATGGAGCCATTGAAGCCACTTCCCCGGTGGGGAGGGTGTGGGGGGGAAAGTCAGACAGTTTCACCAGCCGGCTCTCCCCTCGACTGATGGCCTTTCTCCACATGTAATCCCCAAGGAAGGCATCTTCCAACCACCCCAAGGTTCGTCAGCAGCAACACGGTCCTGTTGGAGGAACCATCTTCCAGCCGGGAAGCCAAGGCGACTCTAAAGCGTGCAGGACTTCGGCGCGGTGGCCGCAGCCAGCTTTCCTCGCGTCCCTGTGGTGAGATTCACCGGCCCGGTGGGCTTTAGCGGCACTCGGCAGCCCGGCGCGGCGCCGAGCTCTGGAGATGTCCCACGCACGAGCCTCTCTATTATTTTTTTTCCCCTTCCTTTCCTTTTTTTTTTTTTTTTTTTTTTTTTTTAATTTGCAGAAGTTGTTGCGCTCGTTGTCCTTTCCCCCTCCCCCGGCAGGCAGACCCCCGCAGGCGGGGACCGGCGGGGGCCGAGGCGGTGCTACCGCGGGGCGGCCTCCCCCGCCCGCCGCTTTAAGGCGACCCCCGCTCAGGCCGCCGCCTCCTCCCAGCCCCGGGCAGCATGGCCGCGGGGGCGGCGGGCACGGAGAGGGGCGAGGGCACCTCTGCGGCCACCGCCGCCCGCCTGCG
>VUYV01000042.1:722369-736733 GCA_008711295.1 Anarhynchus alexandrinus
CCCGCCGGCGGCCCGGGAGGGCGGCGGAGACGGCCGAGCCCTGCCCGCCGGGCGGAGAGGCGCCCCGTCCCCCGCGGCGAGTCCAGCCTGAGCTCCCCTCCCGGCCGGTCCTGCGGGCTCGACGGGGCGGAGGCGCGAAGGGCGGCCGGTTCCGCGGCGGGCGGGACACTTCAGAAGGAGGGTCGGCGGCGGCGGTAGGTCTGCTCCTCTCCGTGCGCCGCCGGCTCCGCTCTTAGGCTCTGCCGCTACAGCAGCGCCGGCCCTTCAAGTAAAAAGAAGGAGGAGGAGGAGGAGGAGGAGGGGGACGGCGGTCACGCCCACAGGTGAAGAGCCCACGGAGCGCTCCTTCCCCCGGCGCCGCGCCGCGCCACCTGCGCGTCCCCGCCGGAGGAGCGCTGCCGCCCGCCGGCCGCACATCGCCCCCGCACCTGCCCGCCGCGCCTCCCCCCGGTGCGACGCTGCGACCGGCGGGTTTAACCCTTGGCGGTGGGGAGGGAGGAGCCGCGGGGAGGGGGACGACGACTCCCCGTTGCGGCTGCTGTCAGCCGTGCCGGGGGCNGGAAGGGGAAGGGGAAGGGGAAGGGGAAGGGGAAGGGGAAGGGGAAGGGAGGCGGCGGCCGCAGCCCCCTCAGCGAGGCTTTGCTCTTGGCTGAGACGGAGTCTCGGCAGGAGAAGGGGCCCGGGGAACCTCGTCCCGTCCCCTCACCTGCACGGTGCGGCTCGAAGGCTGCGCGGGGTGTTGTGCCTCGGCACCGGCTGAGGTGTTAATGGAAACGTTCCTCCTCCCGCATTCGTCTGCCGTCCTTACGGGGGCTGTTGGCACGCAGTTGCTGCCGCCGTAGTGGCAGGAACACATGGATGTGAAACCCAACTTAGAGGACTCCAGTCCACATGTGCGCCAGCAGCCTTTATGGCAATAATAAAAAACTGAAATGTTTTAAGAGGGATCAGGTAGTTGAGCTTTCCCATTCAGAGTCTCCATAGCAATGTCCTCAAATTAATATTTTAAGTTCTGCAGAAGGTAGTCACGTTCCGAGTACAGGCAGGGTTGGCAGACTAGAAGAGGAGCTTGGTCACAAAATGTCCCAGTTGTCTCCTCCTGTGTTTCGCTTGCATAATAAAAGTACCATGAAAAAGTAGATCCATATTTCTTCAGCAGCCCCAGGTTTGTCTGATTGTTTGCCACTTACATAGCTGGACTTAAAACTGTATATAAGTGATGAATTATTTACGAGACAGGACTGTAGGGGCTTTTTTAGTACAGCTGCACTTGACTAGATACTTGGAACCAAGTTCCATTTTGCACCATGAGGACATCATCATTGTAATCTCTTTCATTTCACGTCTGATTTTTTACCAGATTAGTTTGCATCCGGAACTGGTAGGGCTGATGTGTTCAAGTATGCTTCACAGAGATGAAGCTTCAACTATCATTTGGGTACATGGACAACATCCCCTTCCAAGACATGACTTTCCCTTGTTTTCAGTGGGAATTTCTTTTCCGTTACATTTAAAAACTAGAATAGAGCACAACTCAGGCATTAGGGCAACATGCTAAGCTTTATTCTTCTTCCCCACATAATTTAAAAGAGCATTTTATTATTATTTTATATTTAGAGACTAAATCTTTGTAACATCTTCTATCCCTGACTCAGACACTAGATTTTCTCTGTAAGTCAGTACAAATTCCATAGCTCCTTTGGTATCCTGAAGTATTAGTTCAATTTGATGTTGAAAAGTACTACTGCATAATGAGTTGGGTTTTTTTAAAAAATAGGACTTTCAAATTTCCTATTCTCAGAGCAAATGTAAATAAGTATTAAGCAACAAAAATGCCTCAGCATGATGTGCTGCTGTTCATTGCAATTCCAGGACTAACATGTAAATTAAGCAGTTTTCTGTATGTATGAAAAGAAATTTGATTTCCATTACAGCTGTGAGTATTGAATGTACAGTTGAATAATATATTTTAACTATTACTAAAAAGAAAAAGCACGAGTATCTTGACAAGAGATATATAGTATGATGTATAGATTAAGAGACTTTAAAGGCACAAGGGATAGCTGCAACAGTATATAGGCTGCTATGCCTTTCAGTATAGTGCATAGAATTTTATATAGTAAATCTTATAGGTTAGCCATTAAATTGTGGTTATACAAGAGGATTTCCCTTGGAAATACATCCAGCTTTCAGTCTGAGGAGTGGGAGTCATGATTACTGTTCACCTAAATAAAGCCTGAAGCTCATTGCAGAAACTCAAGTATTGCTTTGCTAGTTCTGAAAACTGAAATTGTTCACTTGAGACCAGGTTAATTCTCGTGCCGGAGAACTACTCGGTTACTCAGAGAGTAAGGTACCACTCACTGAGAATAAGGACGACTGAGCTGGGGCCTTTGTGTTTCTATCTACATCTACCTGTAATAGATTTACATAAGGCGTTTCATGTGAAGAAAGATTTTCAAACATTACATTCTGATTTGATTGTCAAAGACAAGACTTAAAACCACTCTTTAAAAATGTAATTTTAGGTCACTGCTGATTTGTTCTGTAGGTATATGTTCATCGCCAGTAATGATCTGGCTGTTCTGCACTGTCTTGTGTTGAAAAGTACCTCACCCTAGACTGACACTACTCACAGAGTAAAATCCTACTCAATGAAAAAGTGGCAGAATGTGACCTTAAATTAATTTGCTTGCCTTTTTCTTGTCATGTCCCCTTCACATTGATTTTCAAGGAAAATGTGTGAAGCCTCTGTCTTTAATGCCTCCCTCATCTCCCAAGAAATTCCCAGTATTCAGACCTTTGTGTGTGCAGAGATGTAGAAACAATGATTAAACTCATGGACAGATGTCTGAAAGCAGACAAGAAAATAGAAACCCAAGTTGAAGTCTGTATGTCAAAGTGAAATAAGCTTGTCCGAAATCAGGTTTATTCCCATACAATCAAAGACACAGATCTCTTCTTCTGCCATTGCTGTTGGCAGAGTTAATATCGACAAGGAAATTAAAATAATATTTAAGCTATTTATTAAGACAGGTTGTGCCATTGCTCTGACTGAAATTACAAGCAAAATGTTTCTGTTGACTAGAAACAGGCATTGTTTAAAGCCTGTTGTACGCTGTGTCTGTGTGTCAGACAGTTTGTCCATGATGTGTATACGCACCACTGCCTTCTGCTGGGATGTCAGGCCTGTAAAGCCCGTGCAGTGATGTTGACCTCTATTACAGGTGCAGCCTACAGGGGATAAATCCTAATGTTCATGTAGCATCAAGCATGTACACAGTGGAAGGAAGGTAACGCTCTTTATATCTTTGCAGAGAGACCTTCCGTTCTTTTTGAGTTTGCTTATTTACTTTGAAAAGAGGAGTTTTAAGTAAAAAGTGGGTAAATTCTATGGCAGTAGACTGATTTGGTGTACTTAATAATTACCAGCGAGTAATATTCAAGCCAACAACTGAGTTTTGGCTTTAGCTAAAGTAAAATGCTTCAGCTGATTTTAAAGAAAGAACAGAATAATATCTTAATGGACATAAGTCGTAGAATCATAGAATATCAGGTTCGAAGGGACTTCAAGGATCATCTGATCCAACTTTTCTTGGCAAAAAAAAAAAATGTTTAGATCTTTTGATTTTGAGATAAATATGAGTAAAATAGCATCATTTTTTTTTTACAATGTTAAAAATGAATTACATACATCATGTAACATCAGCCTGTTTTTTCTCAACAAAATTTTCAGAGGAAGAGCAGTGGAGCTTAATACTAGTAAAGCAAGCTCTTCAACTGTATTTAACCATTTACATTTTCAACAAAGTAGTTAAAAGTCTCTGTATGTCTCTTCATAACAATCCATGGCAGCCATAGCAATTATCGGAAAAAATGCAAGGGAATCACAATTTTCTTCCATCTTCCTTGAGAAGAAGGGATCAGTGGAGACCGGTCAGGTGATAAGGATTCATGGTTAAAGAAAACCAACATTTTTAGTTAGATTTTGTGAGAAGATTTGCAGTCTTTGTATTTACTAATCTTAGGCCACGTTTGAAAAAAAGATTTAAACTAGGCACATACCTCAATGATTTTTTTAATACCTTGTTTAGTGCCCATAATATCGGCCATCTATTTAATAGGGAAGGTTTTGCTGTTGGTTTGCATTAAGCAGAAAATTACTGTATTTGTGGCAAAGAAAGAGGAAGGAAGAAAGAGAGACAGAGTGTGTAGATGCATCCTGATTTCATTGTCAAATTATAATTTAGAGAGTGAGTTCAGTCCTTCAATAACAGAAATCATATTTGAGTCTAAATGTCAGAGAACTGCATATATCTGAAACTATGGGATCAGGAACTTCGTCCTCACCCAGTATTTCAGTAAAAGTATTTATTTACAGAATACTCACAAAATCATAGAGATAGATTTTGATACATGTTCATGCAACAGGCTTTTTTCAAGGTCAGTAACAGTGAGGTCCTTAAGAACTGCCCACAATTCTCTTAATGCATAATCAAAATATATTTAGAGGGAAGCTGTTGACCATTCAGTGACTAAAGCTGCGTCGTGTTGGTTATTGCATTATATTGTCTATGTGCCAGGTGCTCTCTCCGACGAGTGTGTTTGTTGGTTATTACAAACCTACAGCTGTGATGTTTTACTCGTAGACTGCTTTTTCACTGATCTTCTTTCTGTAACAGATTCAAGCTACCAGTTAGAGGTAGGGTTTTTTTCTAGCCATTATTAATTTAGCTTTTTTTTTTTCTAACTTTAATTTCCTGCTAATGACGTTATAGATATAGTTCATATAGATATAGTTTGAAAAGCTGTATGTGTTTTTTATTTAGCATGAAAGCTTTCGTAAGTTATGGGAAATCCTCACCCCGTAAAAACAAAATGCGTGAAGTTGTTCACTGACAGCAATGTTAACCTAGCCAATTATTTGCAAAGCCAAACATAAAAAACCCAAGAGAGTGACAGTGGAAATACGCTGCCAATACAAAACATTTTTATACCTGTCTGTATAACTGATGTGTTGTCACAACATCCACATTATCATTCTGACCGAATATTATTTATAGACTTTACACTAAAATGCAGAAAAAGCATATAGGCGAGACACTTAAACATGCATTTTAATTCCACTTTGTGTCAAAGGCAAGTCTGCATTTTTTATAAAAAATTGGCACCAATATAATATCCTATCAAAACGTTTCTGCCATTTTTCAAGAAATCCTAGCTGTAGATGACCAAGAGATTAAATGAACTTTTGTGAAATTACTGCATTCTCACTTAGATCCTTAAAATATTGAGATTAAAGAAAACCACTTTATTCTTGATGTTTAAGAAGCCCAAATATCAGAATTAAGGTTGGGTTATAATAAACTACTGCTCTTTATAGCACATACTAATAAAATGTTTATTTTTATGATGTGGGTGTGTAAGATTGTTTCTTTGCACTGAAATGTCTACAACTGATGTGGTAGATAAGTACGTTTCTGTCACTTAGCAACCTTCACTGGTTCAGAAAAAAAATTTTGGGGGTATCTGGAATGCTATTATTGAAAGTGTCTGGAGTTTAGCAAATTACCAAATCATTCAGAAGTGAGTCATTACCTGAGATACAGTGATGCAATATATTGGATTTGACAGCAAGAACAGAAATAACTAACTTGCATACATAGATAATTTAGGAAGGTGAGTTATTCTGAAAAATTTCAAAAGAAATCAGAGCATGAAACAGCAAACAAACATGAAATAAATCCAAATATGGCAAATTACTTTCATTGCAGTAAATAGATAAAGAATAAGAGGGATATGAAATCATTACTATGAGCAAATTTCTGTCTTGGAGATTACATAAATTGTTAATCAGATCTGTTGTGGGTTGGGTCTTGTTTCATTTTCTGTATTCAAATGAAAGGGGTACCGAATTCAGTACCTGTTCCAAAGTGTCCAGAATAACCTGCTTTTGATACATAACCAATAACATACACAATTCTTTTACAATGGATTTAAAGCAAGGAAAGAATAAACGATTTTTGGGGGAATTTATTCCTTTTTGTCTTTTTTTTGCACTGATTCCCTTTTATTAGTTTTCCTTTGATGACATTCCACAATTTGATAACTTACACATCATACAGGTGTTAAGAAGTGTACAGTCACAAAGACCTCATGTTTTTTTGTCACTCCCTGGTCTTTTTCAGTCCTGTATCAGGTAGTTTCGCTGCAGTGAGTTCTCTAGGAGAGAGAAATCAAGGTATCCTATACACATCTGTATATACAGCAACTACCCATGCGTTGCAGGTCTGGCAACTGCATGATCCCGTCTTTGAGGGAGCATGCTCTGAAGCCACCTATGGGGTTACTGTGTAAATCATTATTTCCTTTGATGTTTTAACACACATGAGAGACGTAAGGGCATGTGTGGCTAATTCTGTGTCTTCCTGGCATTTTCTGGAAATCTCACCATGTCTTCACAACCCTTGCTGTAGGAGAAGAAAGAGGTGGTATTGTCTGGAGGCAGAGTACAGGGTTACATTCTGAGAGCTGACTTCTGTTGCTAACGAAGCAAATCAATTTTCTGAGCAGCTCTTTAACAATTGTTTCAACGTCTCTTGTTGCCTTAGTTTCTGCTGGAACCAGGAATGGTTAATGGTTTTTCTGTAAAGATCTGGAGTTTTTTGATGAAATGTTCTGTTTGGAGGTGAGGTAAGGCACAAACATCTTACAAATGTATTGTTAAGACCTCATCTCAGGGATAGGGCAGTGAGTGCAGTTGTGCTCTGCCTAAGCTGGTACGTGAATTGATAAATTCACTATACAGCAATATGGTTGATCTGTGAATAGTAGGCAATTTCCCCAGGAAAACGAGAATCTTGACAAACTGAGCAAAGCTGCAGATTTAAAAGCTAAAATTTTCATCTAGAGTTGATAAGACATACTGACAGTGTGGTTTGCTGTCATTCTCCCATTTGCCAATTCAGCTATTGGCTCTTTAGAACAGAATTAAATGGTGTTTCTGGTATCATTATGCTGTCTTTCAGAAAGCAGCTAACTTTGTGTAACCAGGAAATCCCTCAAACAAATCATCACCTTCCTGAATGGAATTTAGAAACTATTGGTTTACTGTAAATCATAGTGTATCAACTGCAGCTTGTGAACCTGGGGGACTTCTTTTGAGAAGCAGACAAGCTGTCTCTTAAGTGATATGCTGAAGAGCAGACAAGTTGAAATTTCCAGTGGCTTTTCTGGTCAGCTGAAATGCATGGTTTGTCATCAAACACATTCTGTTTCTATCTTCTAAAATAGGATGTTAAATATAAGGGTACGAGAAGAAAGGTACTAGAAGGTAGAATGGACAAAAATGAGCAATTATGTTTTCTTTGGAAGGCTCCAAAAGTGGATCAGTGATTCACTAGAGATCTTGCTGGTAAAATTGTTTTTGCTTCAGGGATTTTTAGCTTCAGGTGCGGTCCTGGTGGACATCCAGGTGACCATGAGCCAGCAACATGCTCTTGTAGCAAAGAAAGCCAGCAGCCTCCTGGGCTGCATTAGGGAGAGCATTGCTGGCAGGTCGAGGGAAGTGATCCCTCCCCTCTACTCAGCGCTGGTGAGACACATCTGGAGTGCTGTGTCTCATGCTGGACTGCCACAAGAGGTACTACAAGAGAGACATGTCCATCTCTCTCCAGTACAAGAGAGAGACCTACTGGACACAGTGCAGCAAAGGGCCACGAGGGTGATTAAGGAATCTGAGCATCTGTTGTACAAGGGCAGACTGAGAGAGCTGGCATTATTTATCATCAAAAAGAGAAGGATTGGAGAGGGGGATGCGTTCTTATCAATAGGTGATGAAGGGCAGAGACAGACTCTTCTCAGTAATATACATTGAAGGAACAAGATGCAATAGGCACAAATTGAAATTCAGGAAATTCCACTTAAACATAAGAAAAAATGTTTTATTGTGACAGTGGTCATACACCGGAACAGGTTGTGCAGTGACATTGTGCAGTCTCCATCCTTAGGGATACTCAAAAACTGTTTGGACAAGGTTCTGAGCAGCCTGCCGTACTTGAGCCTGCTTTGAGCAGGAAGGTTGGACTAGACAATCTCTAGAGGTTTTTACCAACTTCAACTATTCTCTAAAAAGTAATTGAATAATGCTAAATAAAAAAAATAATAATAATTAAGCAATAGAAGTTAGATGCTGTCTTACCTCCTGTGAAGGTAATTGACTATTATCTAAGACTTTGAGTGACATTTGTGCTTTCAGACAGCATGATGAGGGCTAGGTACCTCAGCACAGGATCTGAACGTAAAGTCAGCAAATGAGTGCAGCTTAAGAAATAACTAGTAGATAGCCGCTTGAAAATGCTGAGGACGAGGGTAACTCCTGTCCTCTCGTTAGGACTCTAAGTGGTTTTCTGTCCGCCTGGGTCTTTATCCCAGATCCTACTCCTGAAGGTTGTCACCTGTAATCCTTCCTTCTAACCAAGTATTGTGTTTAGAGGAGAATGAAGTGGTGGCAGTAGGACAGATGCCACACCGTGTCCTAAAGGCATCCTAGTCATTGCAACATTTGTTCAGGATGTATGGGAGCTCAGCTCAGTTCTCTTCTCTGCCATGGGCAAATCTGCATCAATCAGTGGTTCTATAATGGGGCACTTACAATCCCCTTGTTGAAACAGTGTCACTGCACAGATAATAAATCAAGACTTACAGGGCAGAAGGAGAAAGTATAAAAGTGAAACTGATTCTGTAGCTAACTATTTATGTGGGTACTCACCTTGAGAGGAGACCAATCTTTTCTTGCCTGATCCCAGAACAGTTTCTGTAATTTTAACAATGACTGTATAATGTGCTTAATTACGAAAAAGACAGGCCATTGAAGAAGATTGATATCAGAAAACTTTGATTTACTTGGCTTTAGCTTCCATGCTTTGTCTGTGGATTGGATAATACCTCGTGTAAGTATGTAACTTTCATGGCAAATTTGGTATCGCATTGCATATAATGAGATTACCCATGGCATTGACTTTCTGACATTGAATCAGTTTCCAACCAACACATAGCTATTTTGTCTGAATAGTTACATCTAGGACAGGTTTCATTAAATGAACCAAAATAAAATTGCTACATTAGTATTCACAACAATATTTCCTGACAAGATCAAAGAAATGCTACAATTAATACACTATTATTCACTCCTCTGAACTCTCTCTCTCTTTTTTTTTTTTTTACTCACATTCTTCTGCATCCTACCCAGACCGAATCTTTTTCTCATAGACACTTAATTAGGAAAGTGAGGTTACTGGAAATAATAATTGTCTTAATTTTCAGCTGTCCAAAACTTGTTTGCCTTCTCCCCTACAACCTTCATTTTTCACCCTTCAAAAACCTACAAGTTTCAAAATGAGAAGTCAGATGCTTCTTCACTGCATTTGGGATTATTACAATCCAAATTAAGCAGTGCTATGCAGTGTTTATGCCTGGCACTTCTTCATATAAATTGTATGTGCATATACACTACACTTGCTTTTTACACAGCACCCATACCTGGCTCAGTAGACCCTGTGGGGAGTGGGGACAGGGACACGCTGTGCTCTGCCACACATGTGGCCACGGGCCACGGGTGCCAGCCCTAATGGGGACCCTGCCACCTCTGCCTCACCTTGGTGGGGTCCTATGTTTTCGGAGTAGGACTTGGTGGGGATGAGGGGCGAGGACCTGGCATGATGACAGAAAGGGATGGCAGAATCAACTGCCTGTGGATCTTGTGGATGTTGTGGCTGGCTGGATGTGATAAGCCCTGGAAGACTGTCCTTTGGGAATCTTGCCCAGAGGGGATGTGGAGTTCTCCACCTGTGGAGATACTCAAAACTCAATTGGACGTGGTCCTGGGCAACCTGCTGTAGCTTACCCTGCTTGAGCAGAGGGTTTGGACTAGATGCTCTGGAGAGGTCCCCTCCAGCCTAAACCTGTGATTCTGTGAATAAACAGCATTATCTTTCTTTGTTATAGAAATGTATGTTATATCATGCTGAAACCTGTTAAATATGCAGCAGTGTAAACAGGAAGACAGAATGGCTCAGCTGTGCATGTTAACTTGTCGTAGACATATTTGGTTCACAAGGCTTTAATAAGCGTTAATTCCCCAAATGTTCAGCTTATTGAACTGGTTCATTGGTACCCTAGAAAGGCCTCTGTGCTTAGGGCAGCTTGGTTCTGCCTCCTGTTGGGCACGCTACCAAAAGGCTGGGAATATTGATTTTGCAGGTCTCTCTGAGACATCACTTTTTTACTCCTCTATAGAGCTTTATTGCCTCCGTCGTGCCAATATCCTGCAATATTATCTCCAGTTGAATAGAACTGCTTTGTGTTTGGGATAGGATGAGCCACGTGGTCTGTTAATCCAATTTTAGGTACTGGACTGAAAAAATGGAGTGCAAAATTTTAAAAATAATTGAGCTGGCCTTGTCTTAAAATGAGGAAACAATAGACTTGTTTACAAGAACACTAATGAATATTTTAATTCATTTTTATTCTTGTGTTGAAGTTAGCAGGACAATAAAAATGGAACCCAAACACATTTCTGTGTCATCATTAATTAAGGCAATCGGTAGAATTCCTTGACAAGTTGCCAGCCCTCATCATTAGGGGCTCCTCTGATGCTTATTCCGCAATGGATTTTTAAATTTCATCAGCCATGTGAGCCATCTTTGTCAGGCAGGAAGGAACTTAATGATGTCTTTGTTTATTATCTGGACATCGCATGACCCCAACATGACACTTCAAGCCTGTTGTGAATGTCTGTCCATAGACTCTTTCAAACATGCTAAGTGTTGGCATCTGGTATGACACAAACTTTCAGTTTTCTGTATTGCTTAAAATTGTACAGAATGGTTCCTCCGTCCCCCCAAGAAAACACCTGCTATAACCAAAATGCCCTCTTACACACAAAAATCTTTGTGTCAGATCTGCACAATATTTTAAGCAAGTCATAAGAAGCATTGGCTTTGAGAACAGATTGAGTAAAAATCTCACACAGTTTAAAATGCTATTCTGAGGAGTTTTGAGGTATGAGAACTATACAGGTTTTGACTGATCTGGATGTTCTTCAAACTTCAGAAGTGATAAAAATTGGAGATAAAGGAATTTTTGGGGACAGAACATTTCAATGATGTCTTCATAGGTGATTTCTCCTGCCTTATGATTAACTGCAGTGCTGGATGAAGCTTTTCTACACAGCATTCTTTCCTTTCTGTCTTGTCATTTTTAGTTCCAATATAATTTTAAGAGATAGCTTTTGAATCATTAGACTTTCCACCTAATTGCAAAGCCATTACAGGCTTAATATGGCAAGAGCTGAACCTGTCAATGCATACATTTCTTTTAGTTTAATTGCAGTCTATCCACCTTAGCTTCTTTCTAAGCTACTTTTAAACTTAGATAACATTCTTTATGAGATTTCCCATAAACTAAAATGTCATTCTCGGAAACTGTGATACTTTCCAAATGTTGCAGTATCATACACGTTCTTCCAAGGTGATTCTGATGCCAAATGGGAAGCAAAAGAGGAGGTATCTTTTAAATAATGTCATAATAAGTTGTCATCTTGTCTCTTTCGGGAAGATTTGGTGAGAATAATTTTGACAAAACATTTTTCATCAAAAAATGTTGACTTGGTGAAACCAAAGCTTTCACAGAAATGTATATCTTTTCAATAGAAGTTTGTTTTTTTCAGGTCCAGGATCAAATTTCTAATCAAATCCTGACAAATCGAGATAAACCTACCTCTGTGGTCAGGGCAAGTAAGGAGACCTAGGTTTAAATCTCTTGCTTTGAGCCACAGCAGGTAGCTGAATCTGGGCTTAGCACTTTAAAAGTGATCATCCTCAGTGCTTGAATGCTGGTTTTGGGGGTAAATCTCTCTCAGTCTCCCTTAATATCTCTTGAGAACTTTCTAAATATCTTAGGTTTTCCTCTACATGGAGATAAAATAAGTAAAAAAATGACAACTGTATTTACTAAAATTAAATTCTTTATTTTCAGGTCAGTCTACTTGTCAGAGTGCAAAAGTAAGTGCTGTTTGGATGTATTTAGATAGGAAGACTCATATCTTATCTTTGAAGCTCTACTTGCAGCTTCAGGTCACAGCTGTGTTGATTCATAACACATAACTCTCCTTGATTTGAGTGGAATTATCCCTATAAGTACAGGTAGAAAGCTTGAGCATTTCTGTTCTTAAGCTTTCACAAAGAAAAAAAACCTTTATTCTTAATACTAAAAAATGATTTGTGCATGTCATTTGAGTAGACAATTTAATGCACATTTTATATAGCAATACAAATTCTCTGCTTACAATACTATGCTAGTTCCTTCTTGGGTAGATTTTAGTTTCTAACATTCCATGTCACAATAATATAAAAAAAATTAGATCAATCAAGGACTTAAGTACGTAATTGAGGACTTAAGGTCCTCAAGTAGGTTCTAAATAATGAAGAATGTTAACATTACTTATAGCTTCTGTTACAACAGTGGACTAAGAACACAAGTTAAACAATATCATTTTTCCCCCTGTATGTGACTCTGGTGAGGCCCCACCTTGACTACTGTGTTCTGTTTTGGGCTCCTCAGTACAGGAAAGACATTGAGGTGCTGGAGCGTGTCCAGAGAAGGGCAACGAGGATGGTGAGGGGTCTGGAGCACAAGTCTTAGGAGGAGCAGCTGAGGGAACTGGGGTTGTTTAGCCTGGAGAAAAGGAGGCTGAGGGGAGACCTTATCACTCTCTACAACTACCTGAAAGGAGGTTGTGGCCAGGTGGGGGTTGGTTCCTTCTCCCAAATAAAAAGCTATAGGACAAGAGGAAACAGCCTCAAGTTGTGCCAAGGGAGGTTTAGATCGGATATTAGGAAAATTTTTTTCACCAAATGTGTTATCAAGCATTGGAAGTGGTTGAGTCACTATCCCTGGAAGTGGTTAAAAGGCATGTAGATGTGGTGCTTAGGGACATGGTTTAGTGGTGGTCTTGGCAGTGGTTAGGTTAATGGTTGGGCTTGATGATCTTAAAGGTCCCTTTCCAACCTAAATGATTCTATAATTCTATGATTCTAAATTAATCTGAGGCACTCAAAATTGTGTAAGATTACTAGAGCTGTCAAGTGGGCAACTGTACATATATAAGCATCACGAGATACATGAATTGAACATAAAATTTGTGAAACACCTTGGCTATTGGGAATGATTTGCTGAGGGTTAGCTGGTTAGAATGAAATTAACTTTAAGAACACATTATGTGAAAGCCAAATTATTTATATTTTTTCCAGTAAAAAGAAGCTAAAGTGATTGATTTGACAATAATAGATAGTGCTACTGAACATACTTCTTTTGGTATATTTAAATATACCAAAAATGTTT
Source organism: Anarhynchus alexandrinus (assembly GCA_008711295.1). Classification (NCBI taxonomy): domain Eukaryota; kingdom Metazoa; phylum Chordata; class Aves; order Charadriiformes; family Charadriidae; genus Anarhynchus; species Anarhynchus alexandrinus. The sequence goes on from VUYV01000042.1 coordinate 735,771, forward strand.
AATTATTATTATCTACAATCATTACTATTAATATATTAATTATAATAATTAATATAATAGAATATAAATATATATTACATTTTAATATTTTTTTGTAATATATATTTGTAAAGTATTCATTTAGAAAATGAAAAAAAGTAAGGTATGAGTTGCCTTTAGGCTCTGACTAGACATTATATAGACCCTGAGCAAAGTGCTCTTTTTCATATACAAAAGTAAGTAGAACTACTTGACAATCAGCTTTTTTAATGCATTATGGCTGAATGGGAATTGGCTAGCAGTAACTGAGGACTGTACATTCTGAAGCCTGGCTACTGAAATAAGGAAAAAGGTGTTTTAGTCTAAAACTGTAACATTAATTACTGCTTAGCAGCCGTCCATGCCAGGTTCACTGATTTGCAGTAGGCAAATCCTTGTTTAGCCTGCTCCCAATTTTCACTAAGACTTTAGAGTTCTGCATCTGCACATGACCAGAATTGCTTTACTTTGGACAAGCACCTATCTTCTGCCTGTGCCCTGCTGGAATCCATGATCTGTCAGTCATGTCAGGGTTCAGATCTGCTAAGTACTCTCATAGCGTATCAAATACACATTATCAAAAGAGCTATTACAAAGTGTAATCATGCCCACATTCTTTCTAAAACACATTATCACAGTGTAGAAGGGTAAGTTGTTAGTTCTCACCTTTGGATAATAAACAAAGGATTACGGCCATTCATTCATGAAGCTTGAGGTAACTGATATTCTAAATGTTTCTCCAGAAGACCATCTTCAAATTCACCTTTCTTGCTTCCCTAGAAAATAAGTGAGTTTTACTGCACAGAAACTGAAGAGTAACTCTCTGACCAAACAAGGTATTATGCAACAAAGAGTAGGTTTAGGTCACTTCCCATCACTGTCATGGGTTTCTTGTTTGTTCGTTTCTTTCTTTCTTTCTTTCTTTCTTTTTCTTTTTTCTTTTTT
>VUYV01000042.1:736767-783499 GCA_008711295.1 Anarhynchus alexandrinus
CTTTTTTCCTTTCTTTTTTTTTTCATTAAGGGTGTTTTAAGAGAAATTTTATATGCAGCTGGAAATGCAAGTACTGTGACACTTCATTCCTTTAGCAAATCCATCTCTTAATTTCTAAATTATCAAATGGCTAAAATAATTACACCCCCAACCAAACACTTTGATAATTGTTGAAAGACACAATTTAAAAATGCATGCATCAAAAGTGCAAGCATCACAGTACTTGATGGCATTTCATTCCAATATAAATTGATTATGAACATTTTTTTTGTAACAGTGTTGACCATATTGCCATACAGAGAATTATTTTTTTCACTTTTCTCAAATAGTCAGGCAAAAGGTGACACACTGATTGTTTCATTCTTGCTGGATGTACTGGTTTTGGCCTGGATAAAGTTAAATTTCTTCATAGTAGCTTGTATGGGGTTATGTTTTGGATTTGTGCTGAAAATAGTGTTGACAACACAGGGATGTTTTAGTTTTGCTGGGCAGTGCTTACACAGTGTCAAGGCCTTTCCTGCTCCTCAGGCTGCCCCGCCAGTGAGTAGGCAGGGGGTGCACAAGAAGGGACACAGCTGGGACAGCTGACCCCAACTGGCCAAAGAGATATTCCGTACCATATGACATTGTGCTCAGCAACAAAACTGGAGGGGTGGAGGTGGGTAGGGGCTGCTGTTGCCCCAGGACTGGCTGAGAATCAGTAGGTTGGTGGTGAGTAAGGATTTTCTTTTGCATCACTTGTTTTTCTTAGGTTTTATTTTCCTCGCTCTCTCTTTTTTTCCTTTACTTTTTTTTTTTCTTTAAAATTGCTAAACTGTCTTTATCTCAACCCACGAATTTTCTCACTTTTACTCTTCCAATTCTCCCCCATCCCACTGTGGAGGAGTGAATGAGTGTCTGTATGGTCCTTAGTTGCCAGCCAGGGTTAAACCATGACACTGAACTAGACACTGCCTGTCAGTCTACTCACTTCATTCATGACTGCATGGGGAGGAGGGAGGCAAGAAGGAAGGAGAAAAAGATGAAAAAAGAATGAACCAAGTGAAAAGCATTTTCCTCTAAGACACTGGCAGCAGTGTGTTAGATTCTGCTGAAACTCTAAGGTGAATTTATATGAAGCTATGAATTCAACTTTATTTTTTTGAACACTTAGTAGGATTACAACTTTCACTACAGATTGTGGCATCCATTTGAATATATGGGTTCAATGGCCCTTGATCACATAGGTTCTGCCTGTGCTTCTGTGGAAGAACACAATGGCCATGTTGTATTTCTTTCTTGCCTTCCACCTGTATAAATGGCAGCAGGTGAGTTCGTTCATAAAATTGATTAGTCAGTGACTGAACAATTGGCTTACTTCAGCTTGGTGCTAAGTAGTTTTGTGTGCACTTGGGCACAGGAAGACCTGCATGTTCTAGAGAGAGTATTTATTTGCACTTGTGACTCTACTTTTAGGTTCACAGTTCACATTGTAGGTAGGCCAGGTAATGAAAATGGCCTTTGGATACCCCTACCTCCTCCACCTGAGAAACCATGACAGTTGTCAGTACTGAACAAATCTTCAGCGTGTTTTCTAGTCAGCCATTTCTTGACTTTGAATGTTTCAATGCAGAAGCTGTCGGGTCCTCTCCATTTCTTTTAGTATGTGATAAAAATATTTGGAAGGGATGTTTCCCTAAGGAAAGGAGAACATTGTTCTAGAAACATGTCAGTCAAGCCAAATTCAGAGGGGTTGCCTGGCCTAAAGACTGAGACCTGATTCAAGACTCACAGGGGGAGACCAGAGTGGGATTTTTGCATTTAGGATTCCTTTAGTTTATTTTGTAACTTGCTTGTAATGCATAAGTGGAAAGAGTTCTTGATAAGAAAAAATGTTTGTAAACCTGTATTTGTAACAAAGGAGCTAGAGCCTCCTGTACCCCAGTGTCGTATGGTGAACAGAAACTAGGAACATGTCTAAGAAACTGGGAAGGACTTGTATGAGTGGAGAGCATATGGGCAGAAACAAGTTCCACACACCTGCTGTCGTTTAATAGACTCAGAACTGAGAACATTGGGAAGTTATTACTCAGATCAAGAGGGCATTAAAACAAGCGGAAATACATGGTTGGCTTCAGTCAAAACAGGTGTTTATTCAGTACGTGGAACTAGAGCACCTTCTGCAAGAAGGTGATGTTTGCTTTTAAAAAGTTTGCTTTGATTTTCTGTGGAGTCACATAAATCCATCTCTGCAGGGATTTCACTTTTCAGTAGTTTTTGCTGTTCTAATATGATGCTCACTTCACGCTTCCAACTCAAATGTTAGCAAGCGAGTGTTTGACTTTGACTTTTTCTATGATACCAAGGGTGGCAGGAAATGGCCCACTGCTATTATACGATCAATTGAATGTGTAGCTGCAGGGTGTTGGCATACCACAGCTTGTGGCTGTGCTGACAAAGAAACAACACACACAGTGGCTGTCTTGGAAAATGTACAAATGAGAGAGAAAGAAATGACCCAGAAGGGCATATAAAATTTAATTTGTAAATAGGATCTTACAGTACAGGCTGTACTGTAAGACACTTATTTTGTTGTACAACATAATCTGAAGTACCGTGAAAACCTGCCCTGATATTCTTGTTCTGAACTTTTCCATTCTAGATGCCAACTCTTTTTAGGCCAAAGGTCCAAAAAATGTGTTCTGGATGTTAATCACATGTATCTGCACTTGCTAATGAACATGCAGGCATAACAACTGGCTAGCTTTCTGCCAGAGCCCAAGCAAACGAATATCTAATGGACTAGCTGTCAAACAGCACACCATGGGGAAGATGCAAAGTGATGATCTGTCACTGGCTTCTGGCTCCTCCCTTGTAATGCCAAACACGTTTTACAGGTGTTCAGACTCTCCCTTTGCAGAAAGGGAGCCTGGATGACCATAACTGCTGGCACATATGAGAAACGAGGCGTGAAACAGACACGAGCTATAGCAGTTTTACATATAACTTTTCTGATTATATTTTGTTTGCTTAAACCCAGTACCGTAGTTGCTATGAAAAGAATGGTTATCTTCTGGTTAACAGTCATATTACAAGGTATTAGGCAAAAAAAGAAGGAAAATAGAAAGAAAAATATCACGTAATTGAATAGACTGGGTTAACCTGGGAAGGTTGAAAGATATGATAAAGAGAGGGAAGAAATGGAATGCAAGAGTATAGCTCTTAGGATAATGAATATAATTTGTTTAAGGTCCATTATGTTTTGTTTCCCTGAAAGGGGAACCCTGGGTGAAATGTTGCTTCCGTCAACAGCAAGAAGTCTTTGAAAAAAAAGATCAGATTACAATTTAAATCCTATTAATATAACATATCTATATTATCACTTACAATAGTTGAGTGGTTGAGGCTCAACAGCAAAGAAAACCATCAGGATACACGTATACTTTCAGAGCATGTAGACTGAACAGTTCAGTAGAAGGCAGTATTTTTTCTTTGTTTTTATTTACTGAATATTGGCTTATATTGTCAAACCTGAGTACAAGCAACTTCTTGAGAATGAAACTAAACAATCAAGAGAAGTGACTGAGAACATGTTTGTTTTCCTCCTTCTCCCAAACGTTCTTTAGAACAACGTAATGCACTCTATTATAGATTGTGAAGACTAGCAAAGGTAAAGTCAGTTTTGTGAGAACCCCTCTAACAGAAGGCAATTTCTGTTCTTGACACTCTGAGGTCTGCTGTTCCATTGAGATTCATGCCCAAGAAACTATCATATTGTTATTTATTTTTTTCTGGTCACTGTGTGGCTACTTCAGCTACTTTGGTACAAATCAAAACAGCTACATTAGAAGCAAAGTTCATTATATAGTCAACAGAGAGCACTAGGCACTGCTCAGGGCCAGTTCAGAATGCTTAAAATTAATTAAATTGGTATTCAACTAGTCACTATAATCAATGGAGACTAAGGCACAGATTTTATCATGCCTTCTTTAACACTGGTGAGTTCAACTGGGAACTAACTATTCTTTCTATTGATTGCAAAGGTGGCCTACCTGTGACTAGATCAGACATTATAGACATTTAAAGTTAGATGAGATGTACTTCTAAACCTATCTCCTTCCTCACCTCAGACGAGCCATAGTCAATACATTAGCTCCTGAATTTGCAGCCAGGGGAGCCCATATTAATATACCCAGGTCTGACTGCATGGATCAGTGTAGGTGACAGCTTTGATCTGTCTGCAGCTGTTCCTCTGCTAAGGAGTTTTAATTTCTCCTTTAGCAAAGGATTTGATTGCTATCAGGTCCCGCAACACACATCTTTTCTGGTAGTCATTTAGCGTAAGAACCACAGTAAGAGTTAGAAAACCAGATCCAGGAAGAACAGAAATAATAATTGCACTGGGGAAGTGGTATTTGTGAGGACACGATAACCCTGTGCTGCAAATCTGTTAGAGAATTTCAGTCTGTCTCATCTCTAAATTCTGAGAGTCTTACTCTTTTCCTGGTGCAGTTTGCTGAATTCTGGTTTGGTCCATATGAATAGTTGAACAACCACTTGGACTTTGCACTTAATTCAAATCTTTTAAGGAATTTAAACCTTTTCTTGGGAGTGGAAGTTGGAGTTAATATTCAGGTGTCAGTAGAATTTATAAGAAATGATTGCCCTCAAAACCTCAGTTCATCTACTGTCTCTTCTAGGGGGGCATGTAAAGTCCAAAACCCATATGTAGTTCCTAGTGAAGTACCTACCTTAGCTGCTGGTCCTACTTAGAACTACTAACCATGGAAAGAAAATTAAAAAGCTTTTTTCCTGTTGTCCTGTTTTCCTGAGTTGATTGAAAAAAAAGTTCAGTGAACATTTTGACCACATTGTTCCCATTGGAAAACTGTTCCACAATCTCATCTGAATTGAATTTGCAATCGCAATATATTAATGGCAAGTCTATATTTAATTGCTTATACCTAAGCAGTTTAAAAGAGATTGGTTTTCCACATTGCTTATCTCCACCTCATATTTACAGAGGGTAAAACTATCTCATCTTAGCCTTAAATAAACCATGTTTATATATAATGCCATTTTAACTGTCTATCCAATTAGGGGGCTTTGCCAATTGAGATCACAGTGGTGTGAAATATTGAAAGTTTTTACTTCCATTAATACTAATCCTATTTATAGGCCTGTGGTATGTTTAGAGCATGATGACAAGGCACATGAATCATTTGCCAATGAAAAGCCGTTGTTGACTGTACTGTACTTTCAGTCCTGAACTTCATTATAGCAGGAACTGAAATGTTGAAAGTGATGTTCAGAACTGAGGTACACCAGTTTGGAATATGAGAGAAATTATCTAATTGAGAAAGGCACATATGAACTAGAATAAGTCTGAAAAAGGAATAACTGACTTGCTAGAACTCCAATCAAGTCACTATAGGCATCTTCCTGTTTAGTGTGAGTTTCACAAGGCTGTTATCCAGTTTCCCTACAAAGTCAATGTTGATTTAAGTGCCACTTAAAAAGATTTACCTTTTCACACACACACTTATCATGCTTCTGTCTACTCTGCTGATACATTTAAGAGTCTGAGTGGATGTAGCATACAGGCCAACAAGACATGAGGTTTGAGTTAAGTACAGTGGAGTCTAGATAGCACGCTCACGCTCCAGTTTGTAAAAAAGGGGGTGTTGGATCTGACCTGCATTGTAAAGCACCTTGAAATGTAAGTGATGTTAGCTCTTGTGTGCTACTCACATCTCCTGAAGATTAGACATCCACATAGCTTTTATTGGGGTCTCTTGTGAGGTGGCAAACCAATACATGCAGTTCCTCCTCCTTCACCGATTTTGTTCTGTTACTGCATGAAATGAAAATAATTGGGGTTGAGAACACTGTTACAGACAAGTTGTTTGAAATCTTTGCTTTGAAAACTTTGCCTCTCTGGAGAAAGGAGGAGCACAAACCTTCATGATATTAATGATAACATGTGTGCATTATCTGAGGGTGCTGCGAGGACTGGCAGCTCCCTGGAGCCAGGTGCCAGGAGACAGGGGATCCCCATGGGCCTCACCAGCCAGGGCCCGTTCCATGGCCCCCAGCAAGGGAGCAGGGCAGGCCAGGAGGGCAGCCGGGGGCAGCCCCAGACACCATCAAGCACCTCTGTAGGAAAGGGATGTCAGCCTGGTGGTTGGGCCCGGCTCAGCCGGGCCAGGGCCCAGCTATGGTGTAGCTGGAGAGAGATAATCCTACAACATCACTGGGACAGGGACTGGCAGCTCTGGGCTGAGCTGAAACGGGGTCCTGGGCCATGGGGCAGGGGTGGGGGGAAGCCCCAGGGGAGGATGGATAGGGCCACTGAGGGCCATTATTGCCCTCAGTGTCCTGACATTTAATGACCCGTGTGTAAAACATAAAAGGTCATTTTGTCTTTATCAGAAAGAATGGTTACATGCTTCTTGGTCTTCTAGGCTGATGACCTTTCTTTTCACATTTTTTCCACAAAGATGAAAGAAACTGGAAAGGAAAAATAAAGAAATGTTAATCTGAGGAGCCATTTTTTGATATTTCCTACCTATGTTAGGGGGAAAAAAAGGATCAAAATACACTCTGTCATCAATTTTTAAAAATAAACTAGTTAATTTCAAAATAAAGCACTATAGATTCTGGTAACTTCAAAAGTCAGAATATTGCTCTTCTCACGTATGTCTTGGTGTTCGGGAATCAAATAACACCCCTGTTTTATATAATGTTGCTCATGGATTGTATTGCAAATTGCTTTAAAAAATGATGTATTTTGCCCACTGCATTATCTGTTTCTTACCTTTTCTTTCAGAAGTTCACTGCTATACAAAAACATCTTTTTCTTATCAGCAATAGTATATCAAAGTGTCAAGGGTGATCTATACATACTTGACATGGCCATTATTAAAGCATATCTTTAAAATCTCAGTAGTAAAAAACATCTCAACTTATTCATGGCATTAGTTGTTCACAAATATAATAAATCAGCATTTTTCATTTACTTATCTACAAAGCTTTTTCATTTATGATTTAATTTCACAGCTGCATTAACATAACATCAAAAATCAACACATTTAAAACAGTCAGGTAAAATAAGGGACAACTTGCTACCCCGAAACGGCAAAGTGTATGAGAACAGATAAATTTGAATTGTGAGCTGAGCAGTAAAAGAATCTCTCTTAATAAGGAATTACATATCTTTGGAGTTTAATTACAATAAGGCCCGTCACTGTAAGATTAATGATGAGCAGTTTTTCACTTCAAGCGATTGCAATTGAATTAAGATAGTTCCATTATTCTTAGAGAGATAAGGTCAAGCAAATGAGGCAAAAGTGGGGAAAAAATGGAAAACCAAACTGTACTGTAATGAGAGAACATTCTATAATAAGTCAGGACCTTAAAATGCATTACAAGGCTTATATTTACAAACTTTATAAAATGCTATGTAAAATATTGAAGTATGATGATAAAATACTAAGAATTTTTATATGCTTCTTTGTTAACCATGCAATACTGTGGGATCTAGTACCATCTTCAGAACAGTGAATCAGAAATAATTTGTACATTTGCATCTCTCCTTTCTGGAAATGAGAAAAACTTTTCTAGAACACATATATTACTTTCTCAGTTAGATATCATATACCAGCACTTGTGTGCAGGGAGGACATTTGACTGTATGGTAGGGATAAACTCTGAACTGTTGACTGTGAGGAAATTTTCTAATGCACAGGGTAGTGTGGCCTCAGGAATCACTGTAGTTTGTCCTTATACCTTGCTATACAAAGACAGTATCACTTTCCCTTAGAGAAGAGACATTTAAAGAAAGAAAATCTCAAAGGATTGTTGTTACCTCTCCTCTTATCACAGAACCTGAGAAGAGAAAGTAGGACCTTTAATCTTCATTTGCAACCTCTTATGTGGAGTCATTGCATTTGAGCGAGCAGATTCCAGGAGGAGTGGCTGACACACCAGAAGGCTGTGCTCCCATTCAGCGAGAGCTGGACAGGCTGGAGAGTTGGACGTAGAGGAACTGAATGAAGTTCAACAAGAGTAAGTGTAGAGTCCTGCACCTAGGGAGGAATAAACCCATACACTGGTACAGGTTAGGGGTTGACCTCTTGTAAAGCAGCTCTGCAGAGAGGGACTTGGGAGTCCTGGTAGACAACAAGTTAACCATGAGCCAGAAATGTGGCCTTGTGGCCAAGAAGGCCAATGGTCTCCTGGGGTGCATTAAAAAGAGAGTGACCAGCAGGTCAAGGGAGATCATCCTCCCCCTCTACTCTGCCCTGGTGAGGCCACATCTGGAGTACTGTGTCCAGTTCTGGGCTCCCCAGTTCAAGAAAGACAAGGAACTACTGGAGAGAGTACAGCCGAGGGTTACGAAGATGATGAAAGGACTGGATCATCTTTCTTATGAGGAAAGGCTGAGAGACCTGGGTCTGTTTAGCCTGGAGAAGAGAAGACTGAGAGGGGGTCTCATCAATTCTTATAAATATCTAAAGTGTGGGTGTCAAGAGGATGGGGCCAGACTCTTTTCAGTGCTGCCCAGCGACAGGACAAGGGGCAACGGGAACTAACTGGAACACAGGAAATTCCATCTCAACATGAGGAAAAAATTCTTTACCTTGAGGGTGCTGGAGCACTGGCACAGGCTGCCCAGAGAGGTTGTGGAGTCTCCTTCTCTGGAGATATTCAAAACTCGCCTGGATGAATTCCTGTGCAACCTGCTCTAGGTGACCCTGGACCCTGATCTGGCAGGGGGGTTGGACTAGATGATCTCCAGAGGTCCCTTCCAACCCCTGTGATTCTGTGATTCTGTGATTCTGTGATTCTCAAAATTATTGTAACCTCTATTTGAATCAGGAACTATAGTTTTCACATGCTGTACCATAAACTCTTGGCCATAGAAGTAAACCACCTGAGGACACATATAGGGGAAATGGAAGTGAAACGCTCTATCCACTAACCCCACAAGTGGAAAAACTTCCATTAAGTGTAGACTGGTTTACTTTAGATTTGTTTCCAAATTCTTTATTGTGTTAAAATACAATTTAACAAGGCCATAATAGAAGGGTTTAAGGGACTATGACTTGTAATCACATTTCTTTTTAATATAACTTATGTTTCAGTTTTCTATGTTTGATGTCATCAGAGTTCATCCTCTTCTACTCTTCTTACTAATCCTGGTTTTACAGGTTTTTCTCTTTTTCTTGTTCTCAGTATTACAATATCTACAAAATGCATATTTCTATTTGCTTAAATATGTGGCGAAATATGCCATTATTCTTCTTTTAGAAATCACATCAAAGGTTAGATATTTTGAGAGGGAATCACGTTCTTCTGCTCATGAGGATAACTCAAAGAATAATAGCATAAAGGTTGTGATAAATATGTGGAAATATATTTTCCGTCTTAATTGATATCTCTAAGAGAAAATCTCTAGGGAGAGAGCAGAATCTGGCTTGTACTTGGCTCTAGCTGTATCCAGAAGCAAACACAGGTAATGTATTAGCAATTTACCTTGTTACCCCTCTTAATTCAGCACATAATCTCACATTGCTTTCAGCCTAAGAAATAAAGAAGCTACTCAATCTTCCTGAGTGCTGACAGAATAAATTAATTAATAAACATGATTTTAGGTTTTAATTAAATTAATATAATTTGTTTTAATCTGCAATAGAACAATAGGGCCAGCTTTTCAGCCCACTTTGTTAATAAATTAGTTTGTCTAAGCTGGTGCTTATTCTGAGCTCTTCTGAATGTGAATCACTTATATAGACATTTAAAACAGAATCATCTTTCAAATTCTCATTACTTGGGAATAGCTGTTTCACACTCTTGTTGAAAATAATGCATAAACCTTTTTACATACAACTGCATATCAGGAAAACACGAACAAACACTTCTTGTTTGTTAATGTAATCTCCAAGAATAAACTATCTCTCAAAAGGCATTATGTAAAATATAATATGTTTCCTTTTACATAAGAAAAAGAAAGAACACCTAAACCTTGAGCGATAAGAAGCCAGACGCTGGATCCCAGAGGATACTTAGATATGAAGATGTTATCACAGAATCACAGAATGATCAGGGGTGGAAGGGACCTCTGGAGATCATCTAGTCCAACCCCCCTGCCAGAGCAGGGTCACCTACAGCAGGTTGCACAGGACGGCGTCCAGATGGGTTTTGAATATCTCCAGAGTGGGAGACTCCACAACCTCTCTGGGCAGCCTGTGCCAGTGCTCTGCCACCCTCAAAGTAAAGAAATCCCTCCTCATGTTTCGATGGAACTTCTTATATTCAAGTTTGTGCCCATTACCTCTTGTCCTGTCACTGGGCACTACTGAAAAAAGACTGTTCCCATCCCCCTGGCACCCTCCCTTTACGTATTTATAAGCATTGATAAGATCCCCTCTCATTCTTCTTTTCTCTAGGCTAAAAAGACCCAAGTCCCTCAGCCTTTCCTCATAAGAAAGATGCTCCAGTCCCCTAATCATCTTTGTAGCCCTCTGCTGGATCCTCTCCAGCAGTTCGCTGTCCTTCTTGAACCGGGGAGACCAGAACTAGACACAATACTCCAGATGCGGCCTCACCAGGGCAAAATAGAGGGGGAGGATAACGTCCCTCGACCTGCTGGCCACACTCTTCTTGATGCACCCCAGCCACCCCTCCCAGCTTTGTGTCGTCAAGAAACTTACTCTATCCCTTCATCAATAGACTTCGTTATAGACTCAATGAAGAGTGCCAGGATAGCACAGAGAACATAGCTCAAAGATTCAGCTAACAGACTATTAATTATATAAAAAATCAATGCTTATTTATATATCCATGAGCTTTTCCATCAGGATCCAGCAATATAAGAACCCAGGTAGGAGTTTTGTAATCTAAATTGGTGCGTAGTTAAATTTGAAATTGTTGCTTTTGAAACCGTTCCTTATGTGGCAACATAAGTGGGATTTCTCTATAAATTGCTGTAGTTTGGATTTGCTGAAAATATTTCCAATTTATATCCTCTCTTGTGATCGTGGTGGGGTACAACATGTTCTGAAAGGCAATTTCAAAAAACCTTCTTATTCACAATTATAATCAGTATTAAATAATAGTTACTGTTACTAACAAAAATATCAGTAATAATAATCTGTCTGACAATGTCATATGTAATGTCAAATATGTCAGATAGCTTCTGTAGAAAGCTGATAATGTGACAAGAACTTTAATGTTCTCAGCATGCACATGCAGTTGCTCTATTTTATGCTGTATGGTGTGACATGTTGCAAATCCCTGTACAGTCTTAAGAGTTTAAATTAGACTGAGAAAATGAACTTGGAAGAGATGTCCAAGAGGATCTGTTAGTCTTTGTTTAGCTCAGGATATATTAAATAAGGAAAATACCTTCCACAGGAGGCTGTCCAGAATGATATGGTCCCATTGTGGGGAGAGAGAAAGGGAGAACTGGGGTTGCCAGCTATAAAGCAGTTTTAGATGTAGACATAACAGAAGCTTGGGAAAGAGTTTCTTCATTAAAGTCTTTCAAATTAAATACTCTATATCACAGAAAGAATGCATATAGGACCTAAGGAGCCCTGGTTTCAGTAGCAGAAAGCCAAAGATGTGGCAACAGTTTCTGTGTTCCGTGTTTATAAGGACACGTGCACTTTGTTGCTTCTGTTTATTGATACTTTTTCTTCGCCCTCCAGACAATTATTTAGGTTTTATTTTCAATTAATTTCCCAACTTTTTCTATCTCATCTAGCTGTTAGCTTTAGACGTTAATCTGTGGTGTGGAATGTTGTCAGGTGTTTCCAAAAATCTAATTTGTACCCACTGCTCTTCAGAGGGCTGATATTCTCCCTTACCATTTCTTATCTGCATAGAATTACTGTTGGTAATAGTATGATGTCCTATCTTTTCCTTTTTTTTTTTTTTTCTTAAATTTTTAACTCCTACAGGCATATTTGTTACTTTTTGTCTTATTTTCCCCAAATACACATGCAAAATCTTTTATTAACATTTAGATATATTTACACTTAATTTATTTTTTTATTTTGGTGTCAGGGTTGGATTTGGTTTTGGCTGTATAGAGTTTACCTAAATTATTATTCTGTAGAATCCCCCATACTTCTGAAGTTTCTTTCATATGTGCTGAATCTTGACACACACAGTTTTCAAACGTTATTAGAATTGTTGTATAACATCAGTTTGAAAATTTTTCCAGGGAATAGTTAAGATTTACATTGCTGATAGCTACAGGGTTTTTTCTAGGAGCCTCATAAATGGCATATTTATTTTCTGGGCTAAGATAGGCCATTAATATAATTTTTTACTTAATAAACTATGTAAGAATATGTGTACATTTTAATTTTAGTGATGCTGCATCCCTTTGTTTTGTTTCTGTAATATGCTGAGCTCATATGGCTCATTCAGGGCCTCCTTCTGTGTTAGGCAGGGAATCTTTAGTGGCTGAAGACCAATTATTTCAGGATCGGATTCCCAGCTTTTTATTTGCTTTAGGATTTTGGTAGGTTTACATCACCAACAGCAAAAAAATTGAATCAGAGGACCAATAAATAAAAACTAAGAGTGACCCTGCTATATTCCTGTATGTTCTTGCAGATCATGAGGTGTACATGGGTTGCTCCCATCATAGCTGGGGAGCTGAAGAGACCAGCATCACCGTGGGGCTGGCACACTCCCTCCCACGCTGGTACGCGGAGGGTAGATAAGCAGCATCAGGAGCAAAGAGAGTAGTGAAACCACCTACTTTTGGTGCATAGGAGCAGCTAAGGCAATGCAAAGAGCCAGAAGGTACTCCTGGTACAGAGCTTGCACAAATGAAATCCACTCAAGGAAAATGTGAACCAATGACTGTTTTTCTCTCCCAGACCAGAGCTTCTAGTCAGCTCTCGTAGTATACCTAGTGTAGTGCAAATGTATTATTTTAGTATTACGTTTAGAAATATGCATCCTTCTCTGCCTCTTGCACGTTATCTTGAAACCAAATCTTTTCTATTGTAAAATGAACCATAAATAATAAACTAATTAAAGGTCATGAAGATAGCTTGTGTGCTCATGGAGGTCACTTGAAACATATAAACCCCCAAATCTTCTGCAGTAACAGTGTTTGAGGAGAGAATTGGCCTGTAAATGGGCAAATTATAATGTTCATAATTAAATAGAATACTGTATATAAATTTTCTTTAAAAGATATAGTGCTCTTCTGTGAGTAATATTCAATCCAAACCGTTATTTATCACGAAATGACAAAAAAATATCTCTGGACATAAAGTAGAATAAAGAAATTTGGATTCTCATCCCAGTATCTCAGCTTCGTACCCTGCAAGTCAAATAGTTATCAGTTCAAAAGCTTTGCAGAGATCCTTGCAACAAGACACCCTCCAACTCCTTTGGCTGATGAAGCTACATTATATGTTTCTGTGGATATAGCGGAGATAGGTTTTAGTAAAGGAGAATAGCTTGTGAGACATCTAGCACGGCCAAGTGTGTACGTACCCATGCATGGGGTGGATGCAACTGGTGTGTATTAGAGAAGCCCTGAGGTCTATGGAAAGGAAACAGCTAGTCTGTGAACTCAGACTTCAAACAGCACCTAGACACCGCTGCTGAGGACACCACAGTTGTAACCTGCATGGTCACAGATCATCTGTGTAAAACAGGTGATATCCCTATGAGGTCCGACACAGTTCTGTCTTCTTCAATAAGGCTGAGGTATGTTTCTGTTTAGATGACAGTTGAACCAGATATTTTTTGTGCATATTGCTGCCTTTCTAAAAACGGCCTTACACCCTCATTTTACTTGTATTATTTTGAAGGTGAAAAAACCCGACAACAAAACCCCAGTGTCCCTATCCTTTCTATACAATTAGCAATAACAACTAACACTAGTGCTTGGTAAGAGACCAATACCTGTTACAAAGATAGTGTTAATCGCAGTGTCTTGAAAGAAAATGAAAAAAAAAAAAAGTGCAACAACATATTGTCTATAAATCAGAAAGCTTCATTTACTAATTTATATTGAAGTATTTTTACTACATATATTGCATTTCTAATGCATAAAACCCATATATTTTCTTTGCCTGGGGTGGTGTATAGCTCTGATGACAATAAATCTGGATATACAGGTAGTACTACTCTCTTTAGCCCATAAATTTAGTAAACAGCAGAGTTTCCGAAAATATGTATCGCAGATATAGAACTCCCTCTAGACAGAAAAGCAATATAGTAAAAATGAAGTTCTCCTTTTGCACAGTCCTTTTATGAGAAGGTATATAGCTCCTCTCATTCAATATATTCAAAACTGTGTCTTTCACTCTAAATCATCTGACATGCTATGACCAATATAAGTTATATTATTTTGAGATTATATTAAATGAAATGCAAGCCATAAGATAATAATTACTTTATTATCACTTAGGTTTTGAGGGTCAAATAAAAATAATTCAGAAATTGCGTTCTCAGTTTAAGCATCTATATTGTGTAAACAGTAATCTTTAAGTTTATAAAAAATGAAGTAAAAAGTACGGATTTAAACAAGGTTGTTTTAAAATACCCTGAAAGAAGAATATACCCCATATATAGGAAATTTTCATTATTTCTTTACTTGCCTTGTGATATAATTGGTGCAAAATGTCCTCTGAATTCAAGCTGCCCTAATATCATACTTTTCACAGTCTTGCCCCAAGTCAAAACCATTAAACAATCCAAACACAAAATGTGGAGAATAATTTTGATGAATTACACTTTTTTTCTCTATAAAATAAGATTTATGTTAGATAGACTGTGCCTTCAGTCTTTTTTTTTCTCCTCCTTTTTCCCTTTTATTTTACGGAAATACACTGGGAAGCAGGCTAATAATACACAAAACACTCTTTCACAGTTGTATATACGGTGGTTCATTACAGCTCATATTGGAGATCAGCATATGGTCTGGTTTCCACATCTGTCATGCTTCTGTAGCTCCAAGCAGTGGAACAGGTTGCCCAGAGAGATTGTGCAGTCTTTCTCCATAGTTGGAGGTTTTCAAGACCGAACTGGATAAAGCCCTGAGCAACCTGGTCTGATCTCACAGCTGACCCTGCTTTGAGCAGGAAGGAGGTTGAACTACAAATGTCCTGAAGTCCCTTCTAGCCTGAATTATCCCATGCTACTATGATTCTGAGTGAAATTCAGAAGTTCTTCAGGGGCAAATTCACATGTATGCATAGTGTACCACAGTGTCATGCAGAGACACTGGAGAGGCATGTCTTCAGAGCACTGTGTTGTGCAAAGTACATATGTGATAATGTGCCAGTTTTGAGGATATTTGAGCTGCTATTTTTTTAAGCCAATAAGAAATGACTTCATAATTTCTGAACAAAGCCTATGATTTTAGCTGCCTTCCTCAAAGAGACTTGGGAAACTGTCCTGGTTTGAGGTAAACCACAACCAATTTTCAGTAATTTTACTTCTCAGCTAAGCCTCTTCTAACTGAACTTTCTGAAATTAACAGCATATTTTTAAGACAGTAACCTGCTTCCAGAGTGATAAGACCTGATGTTTATAATTTATACCAAGGAATGGTATGCAGAGAGGCTCTTGCTTATACTTATTGCTCTAACACCCGAGGCCACCTAACTTTGTTATTTGCCCTGTTGGAGGGTCAGAAGCAGAAAAGCATAGAGGGGTCCCACATGTGGGGAGGAGCAGACAGGACAGGTGGCCCAAAACTGACCAACAGGGTATTCCATCCCATCTGCCACATGCTCAGTATAAAAGCTGAGGGATGAAAGGGTCAGCCTCTTTCATCAATGGCCGGTGTCCAAGGAGGACTTTGTCTGTTCATCTGCCTTTAGTCCCAATCTGTGTATTCTTGAATCCAGTTCCTGAGTTCAGTTCCCATCCATCACTGAGTCCAGTCTGGGACTTTCCTAGCGCCTGCTGGTGACAAGACTATCATCCTGGGAGCTTGATAAAGTTATGTATATATTCTATATATTTCATTATTTTCTAATTAATATTATTATATTTTCTTTTTTATTTATTTTATTATTAATATTTCATCAAAGTGGTTTAGTTTCTTTTAAACTCATAACTCTCTCTTTCTCTCATTCTTTTCTGTCTTGAGAGAGACATTAGAAAGCATCTCTCATTCATTTTAGTGGCCAGCCTAGCCCAAACAAGGACAGACACTCAAAACTTGACACTGCTTATGAAAAATTGCTTTTTTTTTTCTTATGTAAGTAACACAATAACAGTAACCACTGCTGTGGTTGAAGGAGCTGCTCTAAACTCCTGAGATGAAACCTGAGTGGGTGGGTGAAATAAAACTTTATTTAAAAAAAAAANACAGGACAGGTGGCCCAAAACTGACCAACAGGGTATTCCATCCCATCTGCCACATGCTCAGTATAAAAGCTGAGGGATGAAAGGGTCAGCCTCTTTCATCAATGGCCGGTGTCCAAGGAGGACTTTGTCTGTTCATCTGCCTTTAGTCCCAATCTGTGTATTCTTGAATCCAGTTCCTGAGTTCAGTTCCCATCCATCACTGAGTCCAGTCTGGGACTTTCCTAGCGCCTGCTGGTGACAAGACTATCATCCTGGGAGCTTGATAAAGTTATGTATATATTCTATATATTTCATTATTTTCTAATTAATATTATTATATTTTCTTTTTTATTTATTTTATTATTAATATTTCATCAAAGTGGTTTAGTTTCTTTTAAACTCATAACTCTCTCTTTCTCTCATTCTTTTCTGTCTTGAGAGAGACATTAGAAAGCATCTCTCATTCATTTTAGTGGCCAGCCTAGCCCAAACAAGGACAGACACTCAAAACTTGACACTGCTTATGAAAAATTGCTTTTTTTTTTCTTATGTAAGTAACACAATAACAGTAACCACTGCTGTGGTTGAAGGAGCTGCTCTAAACTCCTGAGATGAAACCTGAGTGGGTGGGTGAAATAAAACTTTATTTAAAAATTCCAGTGTTTTATTTTTTACTTACAGCTTTGGTTTAGATTAATTCCATGTTTTATTATTTAAGTTGCAATGGAAGTAATTTTGCATTTCACAGAAGTCTTCATTAAATAAATAAAAATTTACTTTTACTCCTGCTTTGACGTCTATGGATCACAATCTACTGTATCTGTTAATGGCATTTGCCCATTCCACCATTTTCCAGCTTCTCATCCTTCTTTTGATGTCCACTGAAGCAGTGCCTTTGGCCACATTCCATCTCCATTCTTCATGCATAACTAAACAAGATTTCTTTTCCTTACTACTGTTATGAATAGTTTCTTTTGTTCCATGTTTTCATTTAGCTCCTGACCACATTGTTAAAAGAATTGCAATAAATTCCTCTGTTTTCTAATTCAAAATATAATCTGTAATTATTTTGGTTTATAGATACAATTCAACAGTGCTGAAAAGACCTTGAATAACCTCCTTTTGTTGCCATTGCTGTTGTTGCCAAAATAATCTTCTGAACTACCAAACAGTATTCAGGAAGTTTTCAATGTCCAAAGCAAGGTGCAAAAACTGCTATCACAGTTTCAAGAGTTTTGCCTCTAAATTATGACTATTTTTTTACAGAAAGTCATGCCAGTCTAGAGTACAGTGATAGTGATATGATCTGTCTTGGCACGGAGTTTAGAGATTGCTCATGCTAAAATGAAAATCTCTTTTTGCTAGTTTCTTTTGTCTCATCTTGATCTTTATTATTGTCCGAATTTGCAAGTAAGACAGGATTAAATACAGTAGCTTTCTATCCTGGTTTCAGCTGGGATAGATTTAATTTTCTTCCTAGCAGCAGGTATAGTGCCGTATTTTGGATTTTGTGTGAGAGTAATGCTGATAACACACCGATGTTTTATTAGTTGCTGAGCAGTGCTTATACAAAGTCAAGGACTTTTCAGCTTTTCATGCCCTGCTGGTGAGGAGGCTGGAGGTGCAGAAGAAGCTGGGAGGGGACACAGCCAGGACAGCCGACCCAAACTGTCAAAAGCAATATTCCATACCATATGATGTCATGCTCAGCATATAAACTGGGGGCAGTTGGCCGGAGAGCAGCCCCTGCTCAGGGACTGGGTGAGCATTGGTCAGCGGGTGGTGAGCAATTACACTGTGCGTAATTTGTTTTGTAGTTGTGGTTTTGATGATGATGATGATGATGATGATGATGATGATGATGATGATGATGATTAACCTGGACTTTAGCAAAGCCTGTGACACAGTTTTCCACAACATTCTTCTGGAGAAAATGGCTGCTCATGGCTTGGATGGGCATGCGCTTTGCTGGGTAAAAAACTGGCTGGAAGGCCAGGCCCACAGAGTGGTGGTGAATGGAGTCCAATCCAGTTGGTGGCCGGTCACAAGTGGTGTTCCCAAGGGTTCAGTACTGGGGCCAGTTCTGTTTAATACTTTTATCAACGACCTGGATGAGGGGATCTAATGCACCCTCAGTAAGTTTGCAGACAACATCAAGTTGGACAGTATTGTTGATCTGCTTGAGGGTAGGAAGGCTCTACAGAGGGATCTGGACAGGCTGGATTGATGGGCCAAGGCCAATGGTATGAGATTCAACAAGGCCAAGTGCCGGGTCCTGCGCTTGCGTCACAACAACCCCATACAGTGCTACAGACTTGGGGAAGAGTGGCTGGAAAGCTGCCTGGCAGAAAAGGTCGTGGAGGGTATTGGTCAACAGCTGGCTGAATATGAGCCAGCAGTGTGCCCAGGTGGCCAAGAAGGCCAATAGCATCCTGGCTTGTATCAGGAGTAGTGTGGCCAGCAGGACTAGGGAAGTGATTGTCCCACTGTACTCAGCACTGGTGAGGCCCCACCTTGACTACTGTGTTCTATTTTGGGCCCCTCACTACAAGAAACCAGCACCATTGAGGTGCTGGAGCATGTCCAGAGAAGGGCACTGAAGCTGGTGAGGGATCTAGAGCACAAGTCTTATGAGGAGCAGCTGAGGGAACAGGGGTTGTTTAGCCTGGAGAAAACGAGGCTGAGGGGAGACCTTATCACTCTCTACAACTACATGAAAGGAGGGTGTAGCCAGGTGGGGGGTCAGTCTCTTCTCCCAAATAAAAAGCTATAGGACAAGAGGAAACAGCCTCAAGTTGTGCCGGGGAGGTTTAGATCGGATATTAGGAAAAATTTTTTCACCAAAAGGGTTATCAAGCATTGGAAGAGGCTGCCCAGGGAAGTGGTGGATTCACTGTCCCTGGAGGTATTTAAAAGATGTGTAGACATGGTGCTTAGGGACATGGTTTAAGTGGTGGTCTTGGCAATGTTAGGTTAATGGTTGGGCTTGATGATCTTAAAGGTCCCTTCCAACCAAGATGATTCTATGATAATAATCATCATTATCATTATCATTATTTTCCCTTCCTTTTCTGTCCCAGTAAACCGTTTTTATCTCAACCCACAAGTTTTACCTTTTTTTTTCCAATTCTCTCCACCATCACACTTGGGGCGGGAATTGAGTGAACGGCAGTATGGTGTTTAGCTGCCTGACAGGTTAAATCCCAGCACTTCCCATCAAACCTTGGGCTGCTGTACTGTGTGGCATTCGTATTTCCAGGAAAGCCACTTCTGTTTTTAACTCATTACTGAAGCAGTTCAGCAACATGGTGATAAACTACTTTTTGTAGTGGAGTTCTTTTCTTACAGAAAAAGGGTAAAGCCAGGCTCCAGATTACCCAAGAGCACTGAGAGGTACTTCAAAAAATATAGCCTCCATGAACCAAATGTTTTATCTGAAAGGAATTTTTTAAAGTTTAGTGTAAGCAATTGTACGCAATGCTAAAATTTACACTGACAGCATTCATTTGAATATGTAAATTTAGAGTTGATATAAGCTATATTTCAGGTGTAGTTTGTCAGAAAAACAATAATTTCTGTAGAAACCAGACTGTAGATATAGAAAATCACCAAAGCCTGAGCTGCAAATTTCTACAGCAAGCTTCTCAAGTCAGTGGAAATAACTGCCACTGTGGAGCTCTTGTTGACTTTATTGCTTCTATGTCCCAGTAAAGAGCTGATTGCCTTAATATAATTCAAATTAGCTAAAGGCAGTGTGTAATCTATTAAAAAGACACCCTGCATTTAACCAACTGGCACTAGTCTAAATAAACACAAGCCTTAGCTTTCATTATATGACTCTATCCATTTTATTTCTAATCAAAAAGTATTGGCTTTCCTACTTTACTTTCCCTATAGCACTATGATTTCTAATTGGAAACTAACCATAGTACTTCAGGGTTTTTTCCCCTTTTTCTCTTTTCCTTTAAATGCCTGTTATGGGTCTAATTTCAGCTGAATATTTGACACTGCTTGCAGAAATGTGCTTACATATGACATTATCAACATGGGTGTCCTTCCATTGCTTTTGTAGATATACTTTTTCTTCGTTAGAGTTTTGACTGATCTTAACTGGATTGTTAACTCCAGATTTCAAGGAAGAAACTCCCTGAAACCTGACACAAACAGAAGGATGAAGTGCAGCTTTTTATTTCCATCTCAGTGAGTACTATCATTCTGTACTGACAATTCAATAATGATCCTCTGTTCTCCTAGCAAGAATTGTCCAGTGATAATTTTTTACTGTAAATTCTGTTGTGATCTTGTGTAAACATCAGGCTTCAAGCCCACCCCAAAATCTTTGCAAAGCTTGGTTGATTATATTTCTTTTGTGTTTTTTTCTCTTTTAGCTTTTTATTATTTGTATTATTTACTTTTTATTACTGAAAACTTTATGTCCTTGATAGAGCTTCTTTGACAATGGTTGTTCTTATAAAATGTTTCCTGACAAACAATTTCTGACTCATAATTCTATGGAGGCCTAAGAATAAGATCTTGAAGTCTCTAGAAGAACCAAACGAACGAGAAATATGTGTTAACTTCTTCAATAGAAGTCTAAAACTGGACGATGAATATCCAGGGATGGCACCTGGCCCTAAGAGCACAGAAGTCCTTCTCTTATCGGGTATTTAACTATTAACTAAGAAGTGGAAAAGGCACAGATGCTAAGGGCAGTTTCATGCGCTGTCAATTCCTACTTTGAAACCAAACACATTTTCTAAATGATAAACACACAGATCACAGAGTATATTTCAAAACTAATCCTTATGTAATCACGAGCTTAAACCCTTGAGGGAAGGGTCAAATAGACTGAAGATTAGACAGGTAAAAAAACCCTCTTCATTCAATTTCTAAAACTGATTCTGGAAGAATAAACCATAATAAAATGAAAAGTAAAAAATTTTTTTTCATCACTGATGCATAATATAGGTAATAGAATTGCCTGTACATTGGTTTGTACATTGGTTTTAAATTACTTAATATCCTGACAATATAACCTGGTAGGAGGACGGTACAGGAAACAGATCTCTGAGACAGCATGAAGCTCATTCTCACAGTATCTCAAGAGCTGGAGTCCACACTGGCTGTAGAGGCAACATAAAGTCCTTGCGGGCATTGGTAGAGGACATTTTATCTTCTGGTTTCCAATCAGTCTTATGTTCAAGTTATGCTATAATGTCAAGACAGTTATATTTATATCGATTTTTGAGTGACTGTTTTTTGGGTTATTTTTCTACCAAGGTCTACCCCTCCCATCAATATAAATCCTTCATTTCTTCAGCCACAACCAGATATTCTGTAAGAATTGTCACTCACGTTTCCTGACTCCAGACAGTATGGCAATTAGCAAAATGGAGTAAAATTGCATATTACCAGCCAAACTGCAGCCAAGAGCTCTAATAACTGTCCAGGTTCTAAAATCTGAATTTGACTAACTTCCTTCTTATATAATTGCATTGTTACACATTGCTCAAT
The DNA here is from genome assembly GCA_008711295.1 of Anarhynchus alexandrinus. Classification (NCBI taxonomy): domain Eukaryota; kingdom Metazoa; phylum Chordata; class Aves; order Charadriiformes; family Charadriidae; genus Anarhynchus; species Anarhynchus alexandrinus. The sequence continues at coordinate 758,599 of VUYV01000042.1, forward strand.
TTGCTAATTGACTACATAATTTGTCTGACATACATATACACATTAATCAGTAGTCTCGCTATGCTTTTGTCGTGGGCATACCTGCAATGTTTGGTAACATCCTGACTTGAAAGGATATTTTGAACTGCAATTGTGTGTATGCATTTGGGTGTGTATATATATATATATGTATGGTTTTCATCAAGTACAGGTAATTTCTTTGAACTGCAGGCCTTTTGTTTTCACTAACCTGTTAGTGTTAGCATGACCCAACATTATTCAGCACTCCTCAACACAGAAAAAATCCCAGCAATTTCCCTGCTTGTTGTCATATATCATTTTTATGATTGGCTGGACCCACATCTACAGCACAAGATATGGCCCAGAAAAACAGGAAAGTAAAATAGTAAAAGCCCTTTGCATTTTAGCTTTCTCCAGGTGCAGACTGACGGCTTTCAGAATTTGAATCAGGCACTTAAATGCCAACTAAACCCCATTTTCGTACATACTTCTTTTACTGGCTCAAGCTCATAGTAAATTTGGCCAGAGATCTGGTCAGTGAATTAGAATATTAATAAATATTCCTAAAAGGATTGTTGAGGGCAAGAAAGGAAGCAGAGAAGGAAAAAGCAGAAGACAAGAGATATGATTAAAAGCAAGGAATTTGGTATGCTGAGATTACATGACAAATAGTCCACAGGGAATGGGTGAGCATGGAGACAAAGGGTGAAGGGAGGCAAGACCGGAAAGGACACACAACAGAAGAGTGGCAAGTGGAGAGGGGAGACTGTTGCCTCTACAGACTCACGCTTCATTTGTTCCAAAAGCTGAAATACATGAAGGTTAATGTTACATTTACAGGAGCTGAATGTTTGTTTGGAAACTAGAGTCTGTCTATGCCTCTGCCATTGAGTTTCACTGTATTTGATAAATCACTTCAACTATACTTTCTAAAGGTGTGTGTTCATAATAGTCTGAATATGTTGCACCTCAGTTACAGCAATATTGACTGTTCACAGATGTAATTAAAGTTGATTTGCTGTGCTGTGAATATATGAAGATCCATTAATGCTAATACTATGAAAAATGAGGTCATAGGTATTCCAACCAGAGATTTTTTCATCTCAGTCCCTTGGTGTCTCAGTTCCCTCATCTCTAAAATGATGAAAGTACCTATATGTGAAATTGAATTTATTAATGTTTATGAAGCAGTAACACACTCTAGTGATAAGTGTTGTAGAAGCGCTTATGGGGAAATGAAGAATTCCTTCTCCAGACCAGGCTTTCAGTTTTATGGAGAAAGTAAGGGAGAGGGCCAGGGGGAGGAGACCAGGCAGTGGACAATGAGGAGAATGCAAAATATTGAAAAGATGTGTGAAATACACAGTGATCTTGTGGAGACAGGGATCCTAAGGAGAATAGAGGTAGTTAGATAATACATCACAAGGCATACATACAACAAGACTGAATTAAGATTACAGTGGATACATTTATTATAGTCAAAATTTTTTCAGTTAGGAAGGAATTTATCAATATGGAATGGAATTGAATGGAACGGAATGGAACAGAACGGAATGGAACAGAACGGAATGGAACGGAACGGAACGGATGGAATGGAATAGAATTAGAATAGAATAGAATAGAATAGAATAGAATAGAATAGAATAGAATAGTTCCAGTTGGAAGGGACCTACAATGATCATTTAGTCCAACTGCCTGACTGCTTCAGGGCTGATGAAAAGTTAAAGCTTATTACTAAAGGCATTGTCCAAATACCTCTTAAATACTGACAGGCTTGGGGTGTCAACCACCTCTCTAGGAAGCCTGTTCTGGTGTTTGATTATCCTCTTGGTAAAGAAATGCTTCCTAATGTCCACTCTAAACCCTTCACAGCACAGCTTTGAACCATTCCCATGCATCTTATTGCTGGATACCAGGAAGAAGAGATCAGCACATCCCTCTCCACTCCGACTCCTCAGGAAGCTGTGGAGAGCAATGGGCTTCAGCCTCCTCAGCCTCCTTCTCTCCAAACTAGACAAACTCAAAGTCCTCAGCTGCGCCTCATAGGACATTCCTTCCAGCCTTTTCACCAGCTTTGTTGCCCTCCTCTGGATGCATTCAAGGATCTTCACATCCTTCTTAATTGCACATGGTACTCAAGGTGAGACCGTACCTATGCAAAGCACAGAGGGATACTCCATCCCAGGTGGAGAATCCAGCACTTGCTCTTGTTAATTTTCAGATGGTTGGTGATTACCTAGCTGTCCAGTCTATCCAGATCTCTCTGTAAGGCCTCTCTACCCTCAAGGGAGTCCACAGCTCCTCCTAGTTCAGTATCATCGGCAAACTTACTCAATGTACATTTGATCCCTGTGTCCAAATCATTTATAAAAACAAAGAGCACTGGCCCTAAAATTGAGCCCTGGGGAACCCCACTGGTCACTGGCCACCAGCCTGATGTAACCCCATTTACTATAATTCTTTGAGCCCTACCTGTGAGCCAATTGCTCACCCAATGTATTATGGACTCATCTAGCTCTCTGTTGGACAGTTTATCCAGAAGGTCATTGTGAGAGACAGTGTCAAAAGCTTTACTAAGATCCAAACCCACCTCATCTACTGGCTTCCCTTCGTCAAGTAGATGGGTGACCATGTCATAAAAGGAAATTAAGTTGGTTAAGTAGGAGTTTCCCCTCACAAACCCATGCTGGCTATGACCAATGACTGCATTGTTTCTCAAGTGTTTTCCAATAACTCCCAGAATAACCTTCTCCATAATTTTACCAGGCACTGAAGTGAGATTGACAGGCCTGTAATTACCAGGGTCTTCCTTCTTATCCTTCTTGAAAATTGGGACATTTCCAGCTTCCAGTCGACTGGGACCTCTCCAGACTCAAAAGGGTGTTGAAAAATAATGGGGAGAGGTCTGATGATGACATTGGCCACCTCTTTCAGTACCCTGGGATGAACCCCATAAGGCCCCATAGATTTTTATGCATCCAGCTGGAGCAGCACATCTCAAACTAGTTCAGGGTCAGCTGGGAGTTTCTCATCCCCCCAGTCATGGTCTTCCAATACACGGCTCCAGGGGTCCCAGGGGCCATCATCGGTGTTGAAGACAGAGGCAAAGAAGGCATTAAATGTCTCTACTTTGTCTATGTCCCTATTTGTGAGGTGACCGACCTCATTAAGCAACAGGCCGATGTTATCTCTTGTCCTCCTTTCGCTGTTAATGTACTTAAAAAAGCCCTTTTTTTTGTCCTTCACAGTGTTGGCCAGCTTGAACTCTAATTGAGCTTTGGCAACGTGAATTTTCTCCCTGCAGTGGTGAACAGCACGTCTGTAGTCTTCCCATGTCACTTGCCCTTGCTTCCAATGTCCTTACACTTTCCTTTTCTGCTTAGGTTCTAGAAGAAGATCCGTGCTCAGCCAAGCTGGCCTTCTGCTCCACTTGCTTGACTTCCAGCACTTTGGAATTGCCTGCTTCTGCACTCTTAAGTCATGGTTCTTCAACTTAGAGGCTCGGACAGACCAAGGTCTATCATTAATATTAAAGACTGAGGCAAAAAAGCACATTAAATGCCTCCACCTTTTCTTCATCCCTATTTCTCAGGTGACCATCTTCATCATGTATCAGTCCAATATTTTTCTTAGATCTCATCTCGCTATTAACATACTTTAGAAAACCTCTTGTTGTCTGACACAACACTGGCCAGTTTCAACTCTACTTGAGCTTTTTCAATATTATTAATTTAGCATAAATTTCTCAGTTAAAAAAAAAAAAAAAAATCCTTCTTCTCTTTCCTGTGTAGTCTGTTTTCCAGGACAATATCAGATATGTGGGGAGTTGGGGACACATGGACTTTGATTATGTTTACTAACATAATGATAGCTGAAACAAGTGGTTAAGTTGATGAGCTGATAAGTGGTAACATTTATATTTATATTTTGTTACTAATTCCATTACTGGGTAACCGATGTTTAGTAAATCACTGGTGATCATTTTGTCTCAATTGTCCTGTCTGATAGTTGGATAAATATTATGACTTTCTTTGTAAAATATTATGAGAAAAATTACACGAGAGTAGACTGTTAACTAGTATCATATTGAATACATTTTGTTTCCTCAAGTGATACTGGAATTAAATGTTCATTCACTTATATTTTTATTTATTCTAAGGCATGAAAAGCATTAAGTACCTCATCTCCTAGTTTCAGCTTCCTTTGTTCTTGCCACAGGTTACATTCAGTCCCACACTGTTCCTTTGAGGAGATGATGGGCAGCACAGAAAATTGGGATCAGTGTCTCTCTGCTCCTGGCTTCATGTTTTCCTCTGTTCCAGCGTGCGTTGCCCATGGCGGCAGAACCTCAGGCCTGTCGCTGCCCTAGAGTGGGTCACCCACAGCCACAGTCCCTCAGAGGTGTCCACACCCCAGGATGGGTCACCCATAGACCACAGTCCCTCAGGGTTGTCCCTGCTGTGGCATGAAGTGCCTCCTTCCAAGAGTGCATCCCTACCCATGTCCTCAGTGATGTCTCCTTCTGCTTATCTCCTCCATGTCTCTTTCATGTCTCCTCTGTTTCATTTATCCTCCCAGCAACTGCCACTCTTAATATGTTTGAGCAGCAGTGCTAAATTCTCCTTGGACTGGTGGCAGACTTGGGAGATGATGGGTTGTTTCGGTCCATTTCAGATCAGCCCCTGGTGCTTCCCACATGGGTGACTCTCCAGCACCCTGCCACCAAGACCCTGCCAGGTATGACCACAAGACAGACACTCATATAAATGTGTTAGTTTTGAACAATACATCTACAGAACTTAAAACCAAAGGAGATTGTGGGAATAGCTTTCCTCACCTCACTGGCCCACTTTGTGACGCCTTTTTTGAGGAATTAGATTATTTCTATTTGACCACAGACTGACAGGTTGGACAGCTTGTCCACACCTTCATAAAGTACAATTATTAGTTGTCTGAATGAATTGTGTCTTTGTGCCAGGTCTCATCTCACTTCTTGCTAACATTGCTGTATTTTTCTCACTTATGATTATTGGAAATGAAATTGAAAATATAAGATTAAAAGGGGAAATAGTGAATTGCACATACAATAAACATCAGGGAAGTGAGCAGAGGCAATAAATTAAATATAAGCACATCATATGAGTAATCTGATGGATTAATATGTACAACTGTGCTTCTCTAAAGATGTCCAATATATTCTGGAATGGAAAATCAAACATCTATAAAAATAATACAGTATAAAATTTCTACATATGATGAGTACTAGACCATTTTTTTCCCGTGAAAATTAGTGCAGAATTAAAAAAAATATCATTTGTACAAATTCCAGATGGTTATGTGTTATTGGCCAGGAAATGAAAACCAATTCATTAGGGAATAAGAAGGACAATCAAGCAGCAATTCCTTGTTCTCACAAATGGAGCCACTTTGCCCATGGTAGGGAAACACTTGCTTTGTTGTTTTCACAAGAGAAAACCATGAAGCACTGGGCTGCATCAAAAGAAGTGTGGCCAGCAGGGTGAGGGAGGTGATGCTGCCCTTCTACTCCACTCTCGTGAGACCCCACCTGGAGTACTGCATCCAGCTCTGGAGTCCCCAGACATGGACCTGCTGGAGCATGTCCAGAGGAAAGCTACAAGGATGATCCGAGGGCTGAAGCACCTCTCCTATGAGGAGAGGCTGAAAGAGGTGGGGCTGTTCAGCCTGGAGAAGAGAAGGCTCCGGGGAGATCTTATTGTGGCCTTCCAGTACCTAAAGGGGGCCTACAGGAGAGCTGGGGAAGGACTTTTTACTAGGGCATGTAGTGATAGGACAAGGGGGAACGGCTTTAAACTGGAAGAAGGCAGGTTTAGATTGAATGGTAGGAAGAAGTTTGTCATTTTAAGGGTGGTAAGGCACTGGAACAGGTTGCCCCGAGAGGTTGTTGAGGCCCCATCCCTGGAGGTGTTCAAGGCCAGGCTGGACGTGGCCTTGGGCAACCTGGTCTAGTGGGAGGTGTCCCTGCCTATGGCAGGGGGGTTGGAACTCGATGATCTTCAAGGTCTTTTCCAACCTAAACCATTCTATGATTCTATGATTCTATGATGTGCCACAAGAACTACCTTGTTAGGACTCTGTAGCAATGTTTTGGTCTTCTGTTATCAAATGTGTACTTCACAGAAATCTTTTCCAAAGCTTCAGCCCCTAGTGAACTAGAGTTTTCAGATGGCCTCGCAGTGCCCTGCTGGATTTAGGGCTCAAACATGACTACTTCTGTCATATAGCCTGGTCTCTGTGCCTCACTCACATCAATCTCATCTGACTTTAACCCCTATGACCAAACTACTTTATGAAGTTTTTATTCAAATGCTAATGAAGAGCAATTATGAGCCTAATGCTGGAGCCTGAGTTCAGTACCTAAAACTTACACAGAATTAATCCAGGCCTTTCCTTTACAGTCATGTGAAATCCTCCCAACCAGACTCGGTGATGGCATAGTGGCATAGCAGGCTGCAACAATTCTCTCTGAGTTTTTTTCAGCTTTAAATAAATTTCTAAATATTTATTTTAAGAGAAAAATCTTACTTGTGCTAGCATTTTTTAGTCAGTAAAACACAATTTCAAGCTGATAGGTACAGCCTATTTTCTGATAATATGTATTCATAGGTTAATAATTTGATATTAAAATCCATAATCTGTTGATTTTATCACACTAACAGATTTAAAAAAAAGAATCAGTGCTCCAAAAGATGATGTCAAATTAATATGTATGTGAGATCATTAGTGGAAGAATCAGTCTGAGTGATAAGTTATTGATTTGAACATGTAATTAAGAAATAAATGAAATTATTTACTGTAATTTGTTTTTTAAAGTTTCCATATTCAAAAGGAAAATCTGTAATATAAATTGCCAGGTTTTAAACCTGAAATATTCTTACATGCATGGTTTGCCTGTATGCTGGCATTCTGTATTTCCTGAAACATCTGGGTAACTTGGCTATTATTCAGATAAGTAAGAATTTGTACAAACCAAATAAAAATCTATAAAAATATTTGTAAGAAGACAGAGGTGATAAAAATGTGTCATTTTTTCCGTGCTATTATGCTTTAAAATTGATAAAACTAGATACAGGTCACAAAAAGGATGAAGAAAATATGTTTATTGAAACATAAATTTAAAAATCATATAATAGTTATAATTAATATTCATGGAGAGACAATAGAAGATTGTTAGCCAGGTTCTGCAGTTTCCCTTAGATTGAGCATTCAGACATCGTCACAGTCATTCTGTCTACTTTCAGTGTACAAAATTAATTTTTCAGAAATTTTTTAACTGGTGATTAATCCTGATGTAATTAATAAATGTTGAATCATTCATAAATAATAAGTAAATTAGATCAAGCTCTCCCACCTACAGTTACTCAATTCCCTCATTTTAGTGCATTTCGATCTCCTTACAACCGAGTGTCTAGGGGAATTTCAAGTTATGATCATCTGTGTTTCTGCAAAGACTGATGGTCTCAGTCATGTCTGTGTTATATGCCATGACATCAGAAGGTGCAAATTAAAGTAGGATAAAGTTAACCATCCCGATTTTCAGTTTCAATCTTTTAAGTCATCAAATTGACCATCATGTTGAGAATGAGATGAAAAACAGTTTTTCTGCCAAGACAGTTCGAGTAACAGCTGTGTTCAGATAAACTGACATTACATGAAGGAAAGAGTAATAACAAGAAGAAACTAAAAGCACATGTCACAACACTACTTAAACATTATTGGATTTTATTTTTTTTTTAAAGAACAACAAGCACTGGCAGCACAGATCAGAGCCCATGTCTCTTCTTTCCACAGCAAGGGCTATAACTAGTGGGCTATAGAGTAAAACTCCTTTTTCAAGTCCAATAAATCTTAAATTGTTTTCTGCAAAGAAACTGCCTTCAGCAGACCAGCTTGATAATGCCACAATAACAAAGCAAGTCAAGATAACATTTTTAGGAGTTGGGAGATGTGGATGTTGATCCTTAAAAGAAGAAAACGGTACCTTGGAATCTGTAGTGCTAGACTGGTATGTTATCAGGAAACGATTCTGCTTCTCCTTTTGTTTTGAATATTTATGCAGTTGTTACTGCTCCTAAAGGTCCAAGTGGCTCATGGAAAACTCTGATATCCTGGCAACATGGTATTCTGTCTTATAGCTGCTGTCATGTCAGTTCATGGATTCAGTTCAGTTTCTGTGGAAGCATATGATGCACTGCCTGATGTATATCACGTTATAGAATGCACATATATAGAATCCATAGATTTGATAATTCCTTGTGTGGGGTAGCTGGGTAACTTCATATAGAGTAAAAATGAAAATGTCTTGTATAAAATATTTACAAATCCATGCAGCATGAGGTTTTGAAAATACTACATGTCAGCATCCCGCCCTTCAAAACAGAACACTAATGTGTTGGGTTGAAGGGAGTATCTGCATTTTTTTCTACTGCAATCACTAGAACGAATATGTGAATGCAACCGGTTAAGTACTGTGAAACTGGCAAGCAATTAACAAATTGACAAATGAACAAATTAAGAAACAAAACCTGACAAATAAACCAATTGGTAAACTGGAAAACTGACAAATTGGCAAATAGCTTGGTAAGAAGGGAGACATGCTTGAAGTTTATTAGAAAGGGCAGTTTAGGTACTGTAGATTAGGAAAATAGATTCAAGATCCTTTCCAGCACTGGGTAGTAGTCTTTCACTGAGATGTTGTGAATGAGAAAATAACTAAAGTGTAAAACTAGGAATAGGGGCTTGGACATTCCATAATCAAATTATGTGAGAATTAAATATCAGCCAAGAACTTGGTAATCTTTGGAGAAAAAGCTACTACTTTATCTTTACTACACATATCATTTTGATAAAGATAAATAGCTATTGCACACTGCAGTATGCGATAGCTAAATAGTAAACTGGATATCATGAGTAGCTCCTATGTGAAGTATGCAATGGTGTTTAGTAAAAGACTGCTTTACAGGAAAAGCTTGCCCGCTACCAGCAACCCTTGGGCACACGTGACAGAGTTTGGAGATAATGTGATCCACATCACCATTTATTTTAGGTTGCAAGTTTTAAATTGTTTGATTATTTGCCCATGTGGTGCATTGACCTTGACTGGCTGCCAGACACCACCCAGGCGCTCTCTCACTCCTCCTCCTCAACAGGACGAGGAGAGAAAATAAGATGGACAACCTCATGGATTGAGATAACGACAGGGAGACCACTTACCTGTTACATTCACTGGCAAAACAGACTTGACTTGGGGAAAATTAATTAAATTTGTTAAAAAAATAAAAACAGAGCAGGATGGTGCGAAATAAAGACAAACCAAAAGCCACCTTCCTTCTACCCACCCCTTTTCCCAGGCTTAACTTCACTCCTTAATTCCTGACTCCTCCACCTCTCCTCATCCTGCCCCAAGCAGTGCAGTGGGGATGGGGAATGGAGGTTGCCATCAGATGATAGCAGTTCCTCTCTTCTGCTCCTTCCTTCCTTCCTCCATATACTTCCTCTGCTCCAGCATGGAGTCCTTCCCACGGGATACAGTCCTTCTCAAACTTCTCCAAAATGGGCCCTTGCCATGGGCTGTAGTCCTTCAAGAAGTGCTCCAGCATGGGTCCTTTTCATATGGTATGGTTGCTCAGGAACAGACTGCTCCAGTGTGGGTCCCCTACAGGCCACATTTCCTGTCAGAAAATCTGCTTCTGCATGGGCTCCTCTCCATGGGCCACGACTCCTGCTAGGAGTCTGCTCCAGTGTGGACTGTCCATGGGCTGCAACTTCCTTCAGGGCATCTCCACCTGCTGTGGCATGGGGTCCTCCACAGACTGCAGTGTGAATTAGCCTGCTTCAGTCTAGTTCTCCATGGGCTGCAAGGGGCCAACCTGTGTCATCATGGTCTTTTCCAAAGGCTGCAGGGGAATCTCTGCTCTGGTGCATGGAGCATGTTCTCCTCCTTCTTCACTGAGATTGTTTCTCTTGTATTCTTCTTGCTTCCCTCTCTCACAGCAGCTGCACATTGGTTTTTTTTAGCCTTTATTAAATATGCTGTCACAGAGACACCACCAGAGTTGCTGATGGGCTCAGCTTTGGCCAGTGGCAGGTCCATTTTGGAGCTGGCTGGAACTGGCACTGTATGTCATGGGGGCAGCCCCTGGCCTCTTTTCACAGAAGCCATCCCTGCAGCTTACCCACTACCAAAATCTTGCCATGTAAACCCGATACAGCCTAAAGTCACCCAACAAACCCTCCATAGCTGGGAAAATACTGCATGACTCTCAAGGCAGGTGTTTGCTCCAGGTACTCTATCATACCATGGGATCTGGGCTTTAACAACATTACTTATCCTGGCTTGATTGACTTCAAAAACTGTATAACACCATGAACAAACTGAGAAATGTGTCTTGAAAAAAAGATATACTCCCTAAGGGAAAGATAAGATTTGCAGTTAGTGCAGATGACCAGGTTCAGTTTTGTAAGAGAGTGAGATTGTTTAAATAATGGAATGGGCATTATCTAAAAAAGGCCAAAATTATCTACAATCATCAACCCATATATTATTTTTTCCTTTTAAAATAATTAATTTCTATTATGCCCTGTCAGAAAAAAGTAATCATCAATTTTAAAAAGGAAAATTAAAATGTAAAAAGTGTAGAGAAAAAAGAAGTCATGAGAAGGTATTTCATAAAAAAGGAATGATAGATATTCAGAAGAGGAAACCATGTCTAAAACTTTTCCTTTCTCTGCCACAACCTTTTTAGAACAGTAAACTAGAAAAAAAAGAAACATCAGAAGGATATACCTCATTTCTTTGGAAAGAAAATTTTTCCTTTGGTCATGAAATAAGGTAAGAGACTCCTGTTATCACCTTCTGCTAGTAGCACAGCGGCACAAAAGCAAGCAAAAGTAAGAACTGTGTAATCCAACATTAGGTGACCTCCGGGGCAGTACCAGCCTCACACTTACTAATGCCTGAGCTATGTTTGGGGGATTGTGGTAGTTCCTGAGAAGAACACAAATATTCAGTAAAAAATCATGTGGCAAAACTCAGGAATATTATAAAACAGCAAATGCACTGGAAAAAAAAAAACTGATATAAAAAAAAAGTCTGAAAAACACTACTTCCAGTTTCATGGCTTTTTCATGTCTTGATGATAATTACCTAAATTAGGTGGAAATGGAGATACCTACAGTCATACACAGTGATACAACACCTTACTTTCAGGGTCTGGACTCCTACTCTCTGGCCCTTCTAGCACTGGCAGAATAAGATGCTTCCAAAAGCAGAAGCAAAAATGCTAAATGGGGAGCAGCTTTAGCTTGCCAGTAAGAAAAGCTGAACATGAGGGATAAATCTAGTTGACTCAGCAAGGCAAGCTCTGTGAATGCTCTTCCTTCCTTGTCTCTGCAAGGGAACTTGTATCAAGGTCCTGAGGGCACTGATGGGCTTTAATGGTCCTGAGCAGCCTCAACTTAGAACCCTCACACCCACATCTGTGGATCTGGGAGTCCCATTTCAGCTCAGCCTGGGCCCATCGGTCCCTGTTGGAGATAGGCTGTAGGTTTATCAGCCTTCAGCTCCAGGTGCGTTGAAGCCATCCCTGGGCCTGGCCGTGGGCACTGCTGATCCCGACTCCAATTCATGAGCAGATTTCTGAGCCTGGCTGTCCCAGGGCTATGTCTGACACTGAGTACCCTCACTGGGCTGGATCCTAACTCCCACTCATGGGATAATATATCCCAGCTTGGCCTCTGCCCATCCCTGTGCCCAGGGAGGTGCCCGATGCCTGGGGCTGGGGCTGCCCTGGTCCTGGCTGGGGGCTGGGACAGACCCTGGCTGCCACCTGGCCGGTTGTCTTGTATTGTCCACCTTGGCTGCCGTCTCCCTGCCCCAAGGGAGGAGCTGGCCTGTGCTATGTCCTGACAGTTTGACATGTTCAGATTCTAAATCCTGACTAAGCTGAGGTGTTCCCTAAGCTGTTTAGTCAGGGCAGAGCTGGGCATGCACAAAAGTAGGATTTCAGTAAACTGGACAATATATTTTTTTTTTAAGGGTGTTTGTGGAATCTACTTACCCTCTGGGTTGGTAGCAAATGACCCAAAGATAACTGGGAAATAATTTTAGATCAGGTCCCTCAGTTTCTCTTGAACCTTTTTTTAGGTGGTTAAGTCCTTGACTGGGTCTAAGCACTATCATATTGCTATTTTTCAATTTTACTTTTTATGAAACTTAAAACCCTTGCTGGGGTTAAAGAAAAAAGTCTGGTAAATGAGAAGACAAGAATCAGGTGTGACAACTGGTTTATTTTTTATCAAATATCACACAAGTATCAGGATGTGTATGATATTTGAGAATTGAGTCACTTGATTCCCAAGTTTTATGATTTTGACTTTACTATTGCTCAGAACCAGGTGTTTAGAAGTAGGAGTTTGAACCGTTCTCTGTTGGGCCATGCTGCCATATAGATTATATGCTCTGAGGCTACCATGCTGTGTCTAAACTGTGAGAAACCTTTAAGTGCTTTACCGCTCTTAGGACTATGTGCATGACATGCCTGTGACAAGTATGTATAGCGTCATGATCTGTGCATGCATCAGCCTTCTTACAGCATAGTTTTCATGGGGAAAAAAATGAGTGCAGAAGCCAAAAGGACATATGATGAACTTCAACTATTTTCCATTTTGGTACCTGTCTTTCAATAAATGCATAGTAACACAGAGCCAGATTCCTGGCTTATCTGGGTCAACAAAATCATACCAGATATTAAATGATCAGGAAGTTCTATGCAGTGAAAAGACAGGGATTAACTAGATTTAATAGTATATAGATGTCTTCAACGCTGATATAAGTTTCAGCGGCATTGCTGTAACATATAACAGTAGTGTGAGTTAAAGAAGAATCACACCTATAAAACAGTCTGGGATAAGACTGTTTCAGGTTTGCTTTAATGAGTTCTGTCTGTATCAATTCTGAGCTCTGATTTGGCATTGCTATCCAATATCTCTCCTCAAAAGCATACATATTTGAAATAAATTTAGACTAGAGTAGAATACACTGTGTTCCTGTCAAGCACTTTATCTCCCAATAAGAAAATAACCTAATCATGAAGTATAAATGTTCAGCTACTCAAAAAGTATAACAGTTGAGACAGGGAGGGAAACAATATGATTATTGTTTCATTAGTGCACAATAGAGTGATGAAAACTGGGATTTGGTCTCTGTATGGGTGCCTGACTGGAATATTTAAATATTTTAGAATCATGTTTGTTGGCAACCTATCATCCTAAATAAATGTCTGTCCTGAGAGTCAGAACCTTATTTCAATTGCTCCAGTAGGTACTTGAATTAATTATGTTGAACTAAATGAAAGCATTTTAGTTATTCCTTGTCTAATTGAAGTAACAGTCTTCCCTAAGAAACAAGGCATAAATATAAAGAAAATCTATTATATGAAAAAGACAACAAACAAAACTAAGTTCCCCAAGGGTTTTAGTCTACAGTTGCTCTTCTGTGATACTTTCTACTCCCACATAATCCTCAAAAAAAATTATAAAGGGCATTTTATTATTAAAGACATCTAGAGAAAAAGCTTTTAGTTTATGTGCATAAACGCTTATCATAGCACTGTCATAGCATTAACCGTGGGTATGAACTCTTCTCAGCTTGAGGAGGAGAGAAACCACAACCATATTGAAAAATTAAACAACAGCTTATACACTTATCTGAATAGAGATATCCTCCTTTCCTTTTTTTCAATATCATATCACTCAGTGGGGAAAAATCCATCCAGTTTAGTGAGATAGCAAAAGTGCAACAAGAGCGTGTTGACAGAATAGTAACCTGCATTTTGCCTTGGTAGAGAGTCTTTGTACTTCTCTAACAAATCTTTAATGCAAATTACAAAAAAGCTATCACAGTAAAAATTCTGGAATCTAACATTGTTTTCAGCTGCACAATAACCATTCTGTTTTTCGAAACTCATAATCTTTGCTGAACTGTGACAGAGGTTCAACAAAGCTACCCTTCCTGCATATTTTAAGAGAATCACAGAATCACGGAATTTTCAGACTTGGAAGGGACCTCTAGAGATCATCTAGTCCAACTCCCCAAGTGTGAGTACTGTTCACCACTCTGAAACAACAGATTCCTTGCACTTATACTGAAAAAAACTATCAGAGGGACAGAGATGCACAAATCTACAGCCTTGTATGATAATAACCAGGCCTAAGAAAAGGATGGCTCTTCAGAAACACTCTGAACTTCGTATCTTCTACTGGTAAGTGGTTAACAATACACTGAAATTTACTGCGTTAATTGCTGATGCTATGTGTTTCAGATCCCATAGTGTAGCACAGGTGCCTAACAGCATTCTGGGTTCTGTTCCAGGGTCCTGTTGTCTACAAGTTTCAGCATCTAACTGTTGGGTGAACAAATTCCTTTTTGGATATGAGTGTTTAGTACAGAAAGAATCTTTCTGTCTTTAAAAAAGAAAAAAGGCATACCCTATTCTTCATACTTCACTCTTCATCAACTTTATCAACAACTCTGCAATAACTGAAGTCATTGGAATTTTTGCCTTCAAGTTCAGTGGGAGAAGGAGGATGGTTTCGTTTGTAGTGATATCCATAATTAAGTAGAACACTTTGCCTTTCAGCCAAATTGTTTCTCTGGGAGATGTCCCAAATAAAGAAATACTCCAATGAAGTGTGTCCCATTTAAATGGAGGTGGCAGTACTTCATCCTTCATACAGGGTAAGAGTAAAGAATGTAATACAGAAATAATGTCAAATAAACTGTTTTGTCTTCTAGATGAGTACAATAGTTTTATCCTCTTATTGAATTATCTTGTATTAGATTAACTGGTTCGGAGCTGAATATGCATTCCTGGTAGAAGCTTGCACATTTTCCGGTGTTTCCTTGATTGTAGGACCAAGTTATTTGCCCTCCCTGCTAACTCTTTTGTGTTAACTGCCAAGCAGTTATTGATGACTTTTTTGAAGCTGCCATTGCAAGAACTGTAATGAATTGCTCTTTTGCAAGGTCGTATATCAACTCAAAGATCTCCAGTTATAAAGACTGTTTAAATCTATCATTAACATACTAGGTTGCCTAAGAATCATGCCCTCTGTGCATTCTTACCCTCTGTCCTTTAACTAACTTATGAGTTTTCATTATTGTCAAAAACCATAGGAAAACACATTTTGAAAAATCAGCCTTGATAACTCCTGGTGATAAAAAAAGACGAACAGGTCACAGAAGAAAAGTATGTGGAAACCTCAATTTGCATTATCGACTGCCACTATCTCAGAAGACTCACTTTAAAGCAACCAACAGCTTTTCTCCTGGTAGCAGTGTGCAAATGCAGAGCGTATTGAGGTTATGCACTTGTTTCACCTCACACAAAGTCAAATGTCGTTGTACCGGATGTCAGGAAGAGCAGACAGGTACAAGTTGTCCTTTTCACCTATGTACAGTCCTTGAGGATTTATAATTAAAGTGACTTCAGAGCTTGCCAATGGCTACTAGCGTATCCACAAGATTTTCCTTGTGATAGGCTTCATCAAGAGGAAAAGTGCTAGATTTGATTATTACTTTCATCTAGGGCTTCTCTGATTTACTAAATAAAAACAAAAAAACAAAAACAAAACCAAAAAAGACCTCCCAAAATTTTATCTATCAGAAAAGGGAAATGAAAACACTTTGAGAAATTGCCAGTATTCTTGCTTCAGCAGTGCCTTAAGGAACAAACTATAGAATAATCTTGGTAGTATAAAGCCTTTCTATTTTCCCACATTACTGCTGACTGCTCTGGAAGACAAAAGGGATGTCAAGATGAAAGAGGCTGTGGGAGGGAAACAAACAGAATAAGCAGAATCTTTTTAAGGATGAGGGAAAGGAAGCCTGAACTGTTAGATTTCTGTTTTGAATGAACAGCAAACTGTCATTCATATCAGCAGAAGCTGGTTATTATAATGTTGATCCCATCCCTGGTGGCCTGTGGACAGTAGCCTCTCTTTTATTACTCAAAAATTTTGCTTTCTTTTTGCTCTCATAAAAGAATGATTCACATGTCTGTGAATGATGAATGAAAGAAGAGGGAAGAATGGTGCGAATATAACAGGAAAAAAGGTGTTTTGTATTGCTACAAATGTCCTGGCTCTTGAGACACTGTAGGACCAGATATTCTAACTGGGCACACTGTCTAGCCACAGGCACACCGTTAGAAAATACCATTTCCATACATTAGGAGTTAAAAACATACATGTTTCTGGCCCTTATAATTCATCCTGTCCATTCAGACCTGACATACCTCAATCCCAAATTGCCAGAACCTATTCTAGAAGCCAAGGTCTTCATGCCAGCCAAAAATCACCAAAGAACATTTTTCTTCAAAGACTTGTCAGCAGATTAAGAACAGTCAGCCACTCATTTACACTATGACTATACTACTTTAAGCTGAGTAGCTCTTGCAGTCTACTTTTTCCCTACCGCTAGACTTTGACTAACAGCAAGTATGTGCTCAAATGATGCACCATAATGGTAGTTGACTTCTTTTCCTTTCTGATCACAGTATACACATATTCATAGGCTAGCTTGTGGACTAACTTTTTATTCCTGTGCACAAAGTGACTATATTTGGAGAGGACCAACCTGATAAAGGTGGGCACTCTTGGCCAACGCAATTGCTTAGACTGGAGTGAAAATATCTGCCCAGAAGGAGAGCAACAGGGTGACCTAATAGCAGCCTGCAATTACTTGAAGGGTGGTTACCTGGATGGTTCACCCAAGCCCTTTCTAGCAGAAGGAGGCGATATAATAAGGAGCAATGGGCAGAAGTTGCACTTTGGGAGCTCATCTTTGGTCGCCGGGGAAAACTTTTTTCACTAGGAGCAAAGTGCAGTGTTAGAACAGGTTGCCCAGAACGTTGTCCAGAGAGGTTTTATAGTCTCTACTCTTGAAGATTTTCAAGGACACTGCTAGACAAATCTGACACAGTGCTGGTGACAGTCCTGCTTTTACTAAGGGGCTGGACTAGATGTCTTCCAGAGGTCCCTTCCAGTGAATACTTCTATGATTTAGCAAGTGTTGTTGAGGCACAGTTTGGAAAACAACTCACATCAGGGAATATTCTTAATTGACAGTTCCGATGCAGCCACTCTGTTTGGTGGCCTGTTTTGTCGGTATTTTCTTTTCATTTATGAGTTGGGTTTTTTGAGACAAAGAGAGTTTGTGCGTGTGTACATGAGTCAGGTCATGCCTTTAGGGTAGGGTTATGCCATGTGACTTTAGAAACAGAGGACTTCTCCTGTTATATTTGTTTTATTTGCTAATAAAGCTGTAACCTGTTGAGGTCTTCATCTTTCCCCTACCTTAACAGAAGCTTTCTGATGAAGATAGATCACTATAGCTGTTAAGGAAGGACAATGAAAGTCCTTTATAAAGTGGTTCATGCAAAAAGTGCTCTGAGGGAGGTACAGCAAATGCTGTTATGATAAATGTTTTCATGAGTGTGCACTACATGGATCTGTCGTGCTCTAGAGATATCCCAGAACATGAAATGCAGAGGGAAATATGCATTCCAGCCAAAGGCAGTCTTCAGGTGCCATAGCGTAAAGTATGTTCAGTGTAAATTATAAGATGAAGATTTCTTCTCTTCCATTGCAGTATCTTAAAAGTGACAAAAAAACCCCTTAATTCCTTGTCCAGTTAATGTCAAGAACAGATATGAATTTTAGGGTTTTAAGTAGCCAAAATAAAATAGCAGGGTTCTCTTTATGTAAATAAAATTTATTAATTGTAATTTATTCTACATACTTTCTATAAGAAGAAAGTAAATACTAAGATAACATGTAATTGTAAATGTGGTCTCTTGAAATCTCATAAAGAGCTAAACAAGCATGGGCTAATTTTAACACCTAGGTAGGAAAGCTTTAGAAAATTTATAGGTGTCACAGCAAATGAAGTTGGCCATTTAGTGTGATTTCTCTCCAGTGCATACTCTCCAGTGAGCTGGATGGCACAAAGAGAGATACCATTTTTTCTCATTTAAAAAAACATTGTCTAAACCTTTTCAAATTACTAAAGCTCCCAAGACTCATTTCATAAAACTATTAACTATTAAGTTGCATAAATTGGCTAAAATCCAATAGAACTAATTATAGCTTTTTTATATAAATTCTTCCCATAATTTCACTGGATGAGGTGTACCTCATTATCTGCTCTGGAATTCCAGACAATGTTGACATACCTTGTTTTAGAATTCTTATAAGAATAAGAAAACATTGATTTGCTGAGGCAGAATTAAACTTTCTGGTAGCTGAGATTAAGTATTGTATTTTAGAATTATGCCACAGACTGGAGTGCTAATCAATTTTGGTCCTGTTTTCAGAAAGTATACATCAAAGAAAAGAACCATAGAAATGTCAAACAACGTTAAAAAAACACATATGAGCAGAAAATGCTTCTGAACTTTTGTATTTGGAGTGCTGAAGAAGTTCTATAACTGAGATGATGTCAAATTTGTTTTTTTTTTTTAAAGCAAGCTAACCATCCTGACAACAATTTTGTGAAAAACAATGGATTGGCTGACATGAGATTATTTTCATTAAGAGCTAAGGATCTGCATAAGTAGTTTGTCAACAATGTTTTTTTAAAAATAGATTTTGTCATATTAACCTGAAGAGATTAAAAACTTGGTTAAAATGTTACAATGTCATGGGTTAATCATTTTATAGCAGTTGGAGATCTGAACTAGTGTAACAGTGAAAGTAATTTGAAATTTGTAACACAGCCAATTAAATGCATTGTGCTATTTTTTCTGTTATTATAGAAGGGCAAATAACTTTTGCCTGAAATTTGTCATACGCATTTAGGATAAGAATATATAATAACAAGAACAAAGGTTTATTTCAGAAGTATTTGAGTGAGAAAAAGTAGTGACAATGGAAATGAATACTTTTCTGTAGTAATTTAAAATTCAAAGTGAATTAATGGTACAAATAAGAATAGTAAGATCTCCATCACTACAGGACTTGCATTTTCCTGTTCCTTACCATCTTGAACGGATTAGATATCTCAAAGCTTATGTTTACAAAGGGGCAGAGAATCATAATCAAGGTTTCACGTGTCCTGTAAGCCTGTGGGACATGAACCATCTCCAGCTCTGAATCTTTATGGCCATGTTAACATACCACTTGTCTGACTTGAGGAGCAGGACTAGCTGTGGCAAACAGTAAGCCCTGTAAGGTTATATTTACATTAAAAAGTAGTACAGAATCATAGGAGCATTTTTGTAGAGTAAAACAGCGTTATGGACCCAATATCCATTCTATCTGGCTTTTGGTGAGTTTTACTTCAGCTCTAGTTTTTTCCTATGGATTTAGTGTCCACAGGAGTTGGAGTGCACTAGTTGCACTCCAGTAGTCCATCTTCTAGTTCTGTTTGCTCTGAAAAAAACCCTGCTTGTATCCTTTGAAGTCGTTCTTGTTGCAAACCTGGTAAATGGGGTTGAACAGGAAATTCACTTCAAAAATGCACCTAAACCATTTAACGCTAACAAATTAAACACTAATGAGCAAAAACAGAAGCTATAGTTAGTATTTTAAGTTATACAGCTTTAAGACAAGTACTTGCCAGACTGGAAAATTGAACAGCTGCAGAACTGTCTGCATCTCATCATGTAGGTCTGCAGTGAGTAGGGGTAGGATTTATTCTAGCTGAGCTACCCATACTAAAAATAGATCCTCTGGGTATTTGAATCTTGTTTGAACTGCCTTCTTGTCCTCCACTGGATAATGCTTATCAAGAGAGCTGTCTTTATACCTAACAGTTGATACAGCCAGATCCCCAACTGCAAAATGATGTGAAACAAATACGGCTTCCTGAAACACCCAAATGAGTGCCTGATTGCACACATCTCAGGTGAACCTCCAACAACATTTGATTTAAATTCCAACAACATTTGATTTAAATTCATGTTTTTTCTAAACAGATGCTGTGCCTTATTCTCTCCAAAGTAATGTGTTATCACATGGAGCACCAACTGAATTTACAGAAGAAAAGTAGTCTATTCCAGTACAGGGTTAATTTTTTTATTACAAAATCAGAATTACTGTTACCACAAGGAATAATAAAGCCCTACGGTTCCTCTTTACTTGGTCCAGTGACTTAACTAGCTTTGAGGGGAATTGCTCTTTTCTCTCCCAGTAAGACTAGCTTCCCAATGGGGGTTGCCTTTCCAAGGGCAAATCTTCTCTTCCTCTGTGTTTAAGATAGCTTCACCGCATCTCTTGCTTACCTGCTTTTATTTTTAACCCAATTAATTCAGTTAAAATGTAAAAGATAGGGCATTTTGTCTCCCAGAGGGCTTCTTTGACACATAATGCTGTTATTTATGTATTTAGTTTAGTACATTATTCTGAGCCTAGACGGCCTTCTTGCCATTCACAATTTCAAGAGTGTCACAGCATTTTATAAATTGAATATCATAGAGAAAGTATTTATTGTGCGTACATCTGATAAAGCTAGCAGGCTGCGGTGTGACATGACACTTTCTGGCAGCAGGACAGTCTTTCCATTCACCCCTTCCCTCACTACTGCCCTTATCAGTTCATTACTTTTTCTATTGTGTTTGCTTTAAAGTAAAAGAAAACAAAAACAAAAAAACCACCTAACAACCTAAAACCACACAATCTCCCTGTATCAAAGTATGACAAAGTGATTTTTCTGCTCATCTAAATTTTCCACAGGCTGCTATGTCTACCCCTTTTCTGAACAACAATTTTAAAAAGTATTTTACTGCATTTTTTCCTACACCATCTCCAAATCAAGACAGTTGGCAGGTCTACTGTGATTTGTGCACTGTGACTCAGCTCTGCAAAAAACAAGCTCTGTAAAAAAAAATTAAAAACATTGTCAATATGAAGTACATTTTTGTCCTGGTTCGAGGTAAAACAGAACCAATTTTGTTCAGTAACTTCACTTCTTAGCTGGGCCTCTTCTAACTACTGAAATTAACAGCACATTGTGCAGACAATGTTCACTCTCTCAGAGTGATAAGACCAATTGTTTATAGTTGATGCCCAGGCATGGTGTGCAGAGAGGCTCCTGCTTATACTTATTGCTGTAACACCCAAGGCCAACCAACTTTGTTATTTGCCCCGTTGGAGGGTCGGAAGCGGAAAAGCATAGTGGGGTCCCACCTGCAGGGAGGAGCGGACAGGACAGGTGACCCAAAACTGACCAACAGGGTATTCCATCCCATCTGCCTCATGCCCAGTATAAAAGCTGAGGGATCAAGGGGTCAGCTCTCTTCCTTTAATGGCTGACGTCTGAGAAGGACTCTGTTCGTCTGCCTGTNGGGTAGAGGGGAGCATCTGTCGGTCCCATCTGGGGTCCCCCAGGTCCCCAGTAGCCGATTTGGCCTAAACCACGACAATTGGATAAAAATATGATTTTTAATTAATCAATAAAAAAGAAAAAAAAGGAATTAAATTATATAGAAACTAGGTGTGGAAATAGAGGCTTCAAGTGCCGTGTATAGGGCCCATGAAGTCTCATTAGTTTAAATATAATATATAAGTAATAATTGATGCATTCTATCACTTCATTAAAATCTGATGATGTACTTAAATGAAAACACCCCCTATAATCATGAGTATATGAATAAATATATATTTAGTTTTCTTCTCATTCCAAAACACTCCTATTTCTATTAAGCAGAGTAGAAATAACTGCTGACTGTACTAGACGTAGCAAGTTCTCCAGTTGTTAAACTTTTAATGAAACCAAACCATGATTATTCCTTGAGATTTCCTGTAGTCACTTATCTTTTGAGTGAATAAAGTGCTATTAATTGCATTTATATGCTTTAAATGAAGTACATCTGGTGCTTTTTACTGATGGTTTGCCAACCAATTTGCATTATAATGAATAAAATCCCAAGGATCTTACATATGGTGGAGAATTAATGTGGTCAATATGCAAATATACATATAAAGTTCTTGCATCTGAGATATTGCATAATTACTGTTTAAAAGACAGACAATGAAGAAAACTGTAAAACTTAATTAAAATTAACATTTTATTAACCTGAATTCTAGTAAATTTAATGTCAATCAGTGTATTCCACACAACAGAAGGTTTACTTCTACTTGTCTTTATTTGACCATTTAAATTGGGGGGTCACCAAATAAGCAAACTGAAATCACTTTGAAAAATGGGCCAAAATTTTCAGACAGTTGCATTTTGCCATAGCATAACTTTTTCCTTGTTATGTAATTTTGTTACATAACTTGTGACACAGGTTTTGTGATAAACTTAACATCTAAGTCAACGATTCAAATGTATACTTATGGTACCCAAAATGGTGCAGCTTCAAGGCTGTTATATAAATGCTGCTACATTCAAAATGGATGGTATTGTAAACTGTCGGACGGCTTAGATAATATTTGCTATGTAAAGGAAAACACTGTTTAAACACCACTTCCCTGTGAAGAAAAGCAATGCTGTGTTACAAAATGTCTGAATTCCATGTTTGCTATGAACAGATGTTAACAGGAACAGTCATTATATAAAGCTGCATTAATTAAATATTGACAGAACAACCTTAGTAGATGAATTTATTAAAACAGCGTGGGGTCTGATTAGCAATTAGTAGATTGATGTATTCATGATTATTTGCATGTGACAGCAAACAATCAGACTGTAGAGAGAATATTTCCCACATTATAATTCATGTTATCCTTTCCTACCATTTGAACCAGGAAATTTCCCACTGGATTAGCAAACTGAGTTAATGACTGCCTTAAATTGTTCAAAAATTTGTGTTAATTCTTACAACATTCTGTTACCACTGATTCTGTTAACACCTTTCCTGACAAACAAAAAATCCCAACTTGTAATGCAATTAGAGGTAACAGCCCCAAAATGATACCTTGGAAAGAACTGAAAACAACATTTTGGAGAGTGCTTTTGCCTCTACAAAGCAGCTAGATAAGTTAGTCAAAGCAAAATAAGATTCCTTTATTACAGGAAGACATTATTCTCTTACTGTAAGAAAATTAGCACATCCATGCAGTTCTCTTTCTTTTTAATAACTTTAACCTTTCACAAGAAGGTTGTGAGGTTTCTGAATGGTGCTAGCTGTGATTCTAATCAAAATAATTGGATACTAGCTGTTTCATTGATTTAAAGAAAGTAGGTAGTCTTAACATATTGTTTTTTTGAAATAAAATGTTTCTTACATTTAGAATGTCTCTGGGAGGTGAATAATTATCTACTGTTAGTTTAAATTTATTTTCACGACTTCTAAATGTAATAGATTGAATTACTACAATTAGGTCATAGAAAAGTATGGTATAAGCCTGTGATTATATTGTTAAGCAAAACTTTTAAATACCCTTCTTTATTGCTGCATTGATGCATATAAGGAGTTATGCTCATGTCTTTGTTATCTTCCACAAGCGCCTGTTCAATGGAAGTAAAGCAGGCAACACCTACTGGCAATGTGCACCCAAATTGCCAATCCACAATCTAGTGCTGTCTACTACAGACCTTCGTATCGTGGCTGATAAAGTCAAAAGAAAGGCTGACATGATACAGAATCCTAGTCTATGGCTGGTTGCATCTGAAGAACAAAGCGTGAAGAGTAGAGCTGATAGGGATAAAGCACATCCCTCTTCACAGTGCACTGTTCCCAGTTCCCAAACCCAGTATTTATTTAACCGAAGACTCTGGTCTATGGTGATACTTTTGTAGGACTTCAAATCCAAGAATTTAAATGGCTATAAGTTTGTTTCTAGGACAAGGCAGAGAATCAATACTTTAAAACAGTTGGTGCTAAAGCCCCTGCAGATACACTGTATGAAGTTCAAGAATTTACTTCAGATCAATCTGACTTTATTCTGGTCCCCTATACTGAGTGTCCCCACAGTGCACAAGGCTCAAATGTAACCAAAGGACCAATGATTGCCTGTTTTCCCTTTAGGTGCTAAAGAGCATTTGGTGTCAACCCAGAGAAAAAATCATGGTTGAGTTTCTACTTAGAGAAATTTAGCTTGAGTACAACAAAACTTCTACTGAACTGAAATGCTATATCATAAGTGGGGACAGCCAGGGGACTTGCTAAAAACTTGGGCTATTCCTCCAAACTGCATTGTTAATGTAGTTGTAGTGTTATTACCACAAACAAGGTACTCTGGAGAAGCTCCTTTCCCATACTCTACTAATCACTATTCAAAACAGCTACTTAAGGAGGATTTATGAGAGTCAGGAATAATCAAATGTTTCCCTGTACACTATGCAGTAGTGCAGTGGGATAAGAGTGGAAGTGGGAGATAATTATTCTATCACAAGGCCTTGGAGAGACCCTTTTTAATTTGAATAGATTTTCTGATATTTTTTTTTCTAGTTTTCCGGCTGCTTAAATGTGATGAGAATTGTCATGGCTTTGATTCATCTTTGCTGAGGTGCCCTTTGGAGAAAACATTCTGAAACTTGTTCTATGAAAACAAACAAGTGAAAAGGTTAGCCATGAATAGGTCTTTAAACATCATCTTTAAAGCGTGTGTGTCTTCATTGAATCATAGAATAGTTTGGGTTGGAAGGGACCTTTAAAGGTCATCTAGTCAAACCCTTCTGCAATGAGCAGGAACATCTTCAACTAGATCAGGTTGCTCAGGGCCCTATCCAACCTGACCTTCAGTGTTTCCAGGGATGGGGCATCTACCACCTCACTAAGCAACCTGTTCCAGGGTTTCATCACCATAATTTAAAAAAAAAAATTCTTCCTAATATCTAGTCTGAATATACCCTCTTTTAGCTTAAAACCATTACCCCTTGTCCTATTGCAAGAGGCCCTGCTAAAATGTTTGTTCC